>BLKR01005785.1:0-72400 GCA_011170035.1 Teleogryllus occipitalis | reverse complement strand
AAAACTGGTGGCAGCGGTTATCGAAAACTCACGTCGGGGCGCTCGCAGCAAATTCTGCCACTTTCTTCTCTAAAACTGGTGGCAGCGGTTATCGAAAACTCACGTCGGGGCGCTCGCAGCAAATTCTGCCACTTTTCTTTTCTAAAACTGGTGGCAGCGGTTACTGTTAACTCACGTCGGGGTGCCCGCACCAATTCTGCCATTTTTCTTGTCTAAAATTGGTAGCAGCGGTTATTGTAAATTCACGCCGGAGTGTCTGCGCCAATTGTTGCAATTGTAGTTCAAAATTGGTTGCAGTGGTGCTTAGAACTCACACCGGGTGGTTGTGCCAATTGCAGTTAATAATTGGTTACAACAGATTAAAGACTCACGTCTATCATTCAGCTTTGTGGAAGCAGTCACTACGTTCGCAACGAACGGGGAACGCGGAAGTCTGCAGCAGCATCCGCGGGGACATCAGTGCGGCATCAGAGCCATCGGTGCGCGCTGATTTATCAGAACAGCACGCGTAAAGACAGTGTACGCAGTTAAACGTGAATACGCGTCGTAAATACGTGGCGCCGGCAGTGTCGCGCACGCCACGAGAAACCGAAAAGTGCGGTGTTTCGGTACGGTAGTTTCGGGGCGGTACAATCCGACTCGGAACCTTTCTTTTCTAAAACTTGGTACTGGTACTGGAACGAGCTGATATTGGCACTGAAACTTGATCTGCTAATATTTGCATCACCGGAAGAACACATCACGGACCGACCTGAACGAGAGGAAGGAAGGAGGCCACAAACCGGATCCAGAAGGCGCTCACGCGACACCGAGGTCAACTGAACGTAAGTGTGTTTTTTGTTCTGGCCGGGGATCAATTCAGGCAAAATGGCCTTCTTAGCGGGTTATAGGAAAGAGGTGCTTGTTAGGGTCGCGATGGAGATGGGGGAAACATTAGAAGGGAACGAGACCGTGGTTAAACTTAAAGCGATCATTACGGAAAGCGAGCAGTACGAGGAATCATTCGTGAAACAACTCGCTGACCAAGAAAAAGAAAGATTACGCGATGAGAGAGAGCAGGAAAGAATACGCGAAGAACGCGAAGAACGCGAAGAACGCGAACGGCAATTTGAACTTGAAAAGTTAAAACTAACGAATCAGGCTCCCACGCGTGTTTCCATAGGTAGTAGCGACACGGGAAATCGAACTAATATTCGTATCAGCCAAGTCATGGACAAATTCAAAGGCGAAGGCGACGATATTACGTTGTTTTTAAGTGTTTTCGAGGCGCATGCTCGCCAGCTTGGCATTGCGCCGGTCGAATGGGTAAGCCATTTAATGGGTTTACTTCCTAATGAGGTGAACAACTGGCTCGTAGTAGGATCCGATTCACCGGATCAAGATTATGACCTAATTAAAGAACAATTATTAGATATGTACAAGTTCACGGCAGAAAAGTGCTGGCAGATGTTTTGTAGTCACGTAAAAGGTTCAAAGACCACTTGGAACGTCTATGCACGTGAATTAGCTAGTTATTGTAAAAAATGGGTCTCAGGTTTAAAGATAGAAACATTTGAGCAATTGCTAGATCTCATTGTAACAGACCAGATGAAGCGAAAGGTGCCGGCGGTTATGCGTGACCATTTCATTGATGTGTGGGGTGAGGTTTCTGCGTCCCAAGATTTGGCACGAAGGCTGGACACCTACGAAAACAACCGGGCTAGCGGATAAAAGAAGGATTTCTCGCGGTTCGGCAATAAAGAGCAGGCAGGCGAACGGAAATGGCCGAAGGCGACGGAAAGCGCGCCGACCACTTCCAAAACGGCAGTGCCGAAGGTAGCTAGTAACGCGGAGTTCGAGAAGCCGCAAGAACGGACGTGTTACTTATGTAAAAAACCAGGTCACATAAAAAGGTATTGTCCTCAAAATAACAATAAACCTAGCGAAAAGATGTATCACGTGGCCGACGCTAGTGCGCCAGAGTTATTGTCTCCACACACATTTTCTGGCCAAATTTGCGGCGAAACTGTAACCTTTCTCCGTGATACGGGTGCGACGATCGACGTCATCAACGCAAAGCACGTCACGCCGACACAATATACCGGCGAGTCCGTATGGGTTCAGCAGCCCCTGGACGAAGCGCCGAAAAACCTACCGGTAGCCAAGGTAGAGATTGTAGGGCCATTCGGTACTCTTGTTACAGAGGCCGCAGTCGCGAAGAATTGCGACTTGCCCTATTACATTTTTAGTAATCGTTCTGCTACGATTTTGAAAGAAATAAAGCAAGGTTTCTTAGAACCACAGCCTATCTGCGCGGTGCGGACTAGGGCGCAAGCAGTTGCTGAGCGCGTAAGGGCGGAAGGGCCCCAGACAATAGAGACGGTAGTGCCTGCCGAGAGTACAGGAAACGGCCGAGATCAGGACGCGTTCCAGGTAACCGCTTCGGAGGAAACCGAGGATGACAATAGAGTTGGTCAGGGCGAGGTCGACGCCCCGGGCAACTCGGAATCAAACGATCAGGAATCTGAATTAGATTTCGGTAGCATTGCTTTGGCTCGTTTGGACCCCACTGAATTTGCTACAGCTCAGAGACAAGACAAGGAGCTCGCGCCGTTGATTGAGCGTGCGGAAGGACCCGAGACGGATCGGCACGATTATGTTATGAAAACGGCCTATTGTTTCGTGTCCGGCATAGTAAGCGCGGAGAGCAGTTCACTATGTTAGTAATACCGCGGGTGTATCGTGGCACGATATTAAAACTCTGTCATGAAGTTGCTCACGGTCATTTGGGGGTCACAATAAGCAAAGATGCCATGGCCAAATATTTCTTCTGGCCGAATTGCTATAAGGATATTGAAAACTATGTGCGTAGTTGCGACAGTTGCCAACGAGTAGGAAACGGCGGCGAAAAACTTCGCGCGCCCTTGAAAATTGTTCCTATAACGGGCGAGGCATTCGAGAAAGTGAATGTCGACGCGTGTGGCCCATTTCCAGAAACGGTCACCGGAAACAAGTTTATTTTAACGGCGATGTGTTTAGCCACGAAGTATCCCGAGGCTATTCCGATACGGGACCTAACTTCGGTCACTGTAATTGAGGCATTACTAGAATTATTCAGTAGAATAGGATTTCCTCGCGAATTGCAAACCGACCAGGGCACTTGCTTCACGAGTGCTTTGACAGCGGAATTCGCCGAGCGGTTTGGCATTAAACTGGTGAGAAGTTCGCCGTATCATCCTCAATCAAACGCAGTCGAAAGAATGCATCGAACTATGAGCCGGCTTATGAAGGTTCTGTGTTTGGAGGCAGGGACGGATTGGGAATGCCAGCTTCCCGCTATTATGTTCGCGTTGCGCACGAGTGTGCACGAATCATTAGGTTTCTCTCCTGCCGAATTGGTGTACGGGAAGAATCTCCGTACCCCCATGACACTTCTTTATGAAAGGCTTGCGGGAACTGGGGAAAGTGAAGAAAATTCTGTAGTTGAGCATGTATTCAAATTAATCAATCGTTTGAAACGTTCCCGTGACCTAGCTCACAATAGAATGGCTGAAGAACAGCAGAAACGTAAAGTGTGGTATGACCGGAAGGCGGTCTCACGTACTTTCGAGATAGGCGCGAAGGTGTTGGTTCTCGCACCTAACAGGACGCGGAAGCTCGCGGTTCAGTGGATAGGGCCGGGCGAGAGTCGCGAGAAAATTTCGGAGCATAACTATGTGGTCCAGATGCCGGGGCGGAAGGAACCCCGCGTCTATCACATTAATATGCTTAAAAGATACCACCAGCGGACAGAGTACTTGAATGTGCTTAGTTCTACGACAGTGACAGACGCAGGTGACGAAGACGCGCTAGATCGCTATGCGCTTAAATTGGATTGTTGCGACTTTGACGCGGAAGAAATGCTGAGCGGGACTGAGGTCGAACCGGAGTTTCGCGAGGCACTGAAAACGGTCATTTGTAAGTACAGGTCTATATTTAGTGAGAAACCCGGATTGACAGATATCACAACTATGGATATCGAGTTAACTGATACTAGCAAAGTGGTTCGAAGCGTACCCTACCGTACATCGCCGAGGCAGGCTAAGATATTACGGGAAGAAATCGATAGAATGCTTCGCGACAATATCATTGTGGAGGCGGAGAGTGATTATACGTCTCCCATGATATTGGTTGAAGCACCGGGAAAAAAACCACGGCCCTGTATTGATTATAGGCGCCTCAACGAAATTATTAAGACCGAATACTTTCCGTTACCCAATCTCGAAGAACGGATAGAGCAGGTAGCTGCAGCTAAAATTATAAGTGTACTGGACCTTTGCAAATGTTTTTGGCAGATCGGTCTTACGGAAAGGGCACAAAGGTATTCGGCGTTCGTGACCAGTTTCGGCACGTACCGGCCGCTTAGATTACCTTTCGGAATAAAGAACGGTCCCTATCAATGTTGTCGTATTATGGGCACCTTGTTGAATAAATGCCAAGAATTCGCGGTACCATACCTTGATGACATCGCGGTTTTCAGTAACACTTGGCAAGAACAAATTCGACACCTAGAGACGGTCTTTCGAATATTAAAATCCGCCAAATTGACAGTGCAACCGCGCAAGTGTTTGTTCGCGCGGGCTAACGTAAAATATCTTGGATACGTAGTCGGTAACGGGAAATTGCGGCCGGCCGAAGCCAAGATACAAGCAATCCAGAACTTTCCCAGACCAGAGTCAAAGAAACAAGTGCGTTCTTTGCTCGGCTTGGTAGGATACTATCGACGTTTGATACCAGGGTTTGCGGAGAAATCGGCGGCGCTTACCGATGTACTGCGTGGGCGCGAGCGCCAGGGTAAGATCGTCTGGACAGAGGCATGTGAAAGATCTTACAATGAGCTGCGACAAGCTCTCAGTGAAAAAACAGTGGTATATGCACCGGATTATAACAAGGAATTTCGAGTTCAGGCAGATGCTTCTCGGAGAGGTTTAGGCGTGGTTCTCTACCAAGTAAATGACGAGGGAGTAGAACAACCAGTCGTTTTTCTAAGCCGTAAATTAAATGATGCCGAAATGAATTATGGCACCACAGAACTAGAGTGTTTAGCGCTGATTTGGGGGTTGGATAAACTTAAAATTTATCTCGACGGGCAGGACACAATTCAGGTCGAAACCGACCACAATCCGTTGGTCTGGTTGCGTAATACGGCCGGCAAAAACCCCAGATTATTACGCTGGTCTCTTTTAATCCAGCACCTCGATTTACGCATCAGGCACAAAAAGGGCTCAGAAAATGTTAATGCAGATGCACTTAGCCGCATGTTTGATGATGTGAATTGATCCACCGGCGAGAATAGGGAACACGCACGTTCATGACATGTATAAATGTCGGTGAAATTCTATGTAAATAAATTTGTAAATTCAAGGGTAAAATTGTTTTGTTGTTTTTTTGGATATTTTTATATGTAGATACATACATGTGTCAATAAATTCAGTTAAGAACGGCACATGATGTATGTAACGAATTCCACAATTATGTAATATTTCAATGTAAAGTAAATGTTTGTATTTCAGGATCTTATGTAATTCAAGATGCGTCAAGAATTATTATGTAATATTTCAATGTAAAGTAAATGTTTGTATTTCAGGATAATATGTAATTCAAGATGCGTCAAGAATACTTATGTTTATTTATGTATATAGGAGTAAGGTTTAAATGTACTGGCAACATAGCTTAGGTGAAAAGGGAGGGGGGACAGCCCAGAGATTTATTTCACACATTTCAATTAAATAGGGTTTGATATTTTGGTATAATTATGTTCATGTTCATATAAAAATTAGGATGTAGAGGTCTCACGACAAGGTAACTTAGCAGAATTTTTTTCCTGGGCATATTTTGCTGCGAAAAAAAATTCTCACCCCCCGGCATGGGAGGGTCTGTAGCGTCGCCTAGTCCGGCGCCGGTGCGTCGGGCCGCTTCGGGGAAACCCGCGTAAAGCCGGATGTGGATGGGGGTGGATGGGTGCGGCGCCACGCCGCGCCGGTTGGGAAAGCCCTCAGGAATCCCGGCTGGAATTTCCTTCAAAGGGACGCGCGCGGATGCGAGTCTAAGAGGTGTCGGTTGTAGCTCTGGAAAGGCTGGCCAGCGAGCCGTGTGTCGCCCGCTGCTTGTAAGGTGGGGGCGAGCCGGCGGATATTTAAGGCCGCGCCGACAGGCGCCTCGCGGGATACGCTGGGTGTCGAAAGACGAGAGGTATCTCCAGTGCAATCCTTGCACGTGATCTTCGGGTCGAAGATCGGTTTGGCAACAAGCCATGTAACTGGTGTAGTTACGGGACTCTATGTGCGACAGCTTCGCACTTCGCGTTGCTTTTTGCTGCTTCCGAAGCAGTGGTTCTGGGCGAGGCCTAGGGGACGGTCGCGGGGTTTCGCGGCTAAGAGAATTGAAAGGTTGCCAAGTGGCTAGATTTTTGTATCATATCATTGTACATTAATTGTAAAAAATCTGTAAATATATTGTATTTATTCAATCAGAACAGTCGTCTGTGTTTTTCACTCTAGTACGTCACACCTACAACATTATTCAACATTATTCCTACAACATTACCTTAAACATTATTGAATTGCTTTTCATTCAAATCTGGTGGATCTTAGAAGTCAATGGGAAATATATTAAAAGTCAATAGATAAAAATATTGGCTCGTGGCCAACTGAGCTTTAAAACTGAAATATCTTCCATCTTTCTAAAGTGAAATATCTTCAAATTACTACAGAAGCGAGAATCTCCACATTAAATGATATCCGGTTTTTTATTCAGTAAAAATTAATGTGTTAGGAATGTTAAATTGATAGTAAATGACAAACTTAATAATACCTCCTCTTTATCCATTAAATGTGGAAGATTTCGTAGCAACTATTTGTTGCCTGCATCTGAAAAAAGTTCCATTTTTCCAAGCACATCACGATTCTTTCCCATTGTTCGTTGAATAATATGGATATAAAGGATTCCGAAAGAGAACAGTTGTAGACCTTATCTCCCAGAAAAATGTTCTGTGTTTTTATTAAGCATTCGATTGACCTTACGCCTGTGGCTTAGTAACTTCTTCGAAAACGAATCGACAGATTAGTATCACAAACAAAAGTAGAATGCCTCACGTTCTCGATACGAAGCTCACTTTATGCATTTCCAACTCGAAATTTACTGGGGTCCGGTACGGCACACACCTGCGCATTTCACAGATTCCACCGACCAACTTCTAACGAAGCCGCCTCTGCTGATGCTCAGGTGAAACATCGACTGCAATGAGTGCTGGCAGAGGACGCGAGGGGCGGAGGCAGCTCTGGCGCCGATAGCGGGAGGAGTCAAAGGGAGAGATGGTGGGAGTGGAGACGGGATTGCTTGTGAGGGATAAGACTGGGGTGGGAAGGATGCTTGAAAGGAGGTGGAGCTGGGGCTGGTTGATGGGAATGTCACAGAAGAAGTTGGGCCGGCAACGAGCGGTGAAGCGGCCGAAGAACGAGTCAAGAAGCGAGGTTGGAGGACGAGACAGACGCAGAGAAAAGCGACGCGGGGGTACGAGAGGAGGTGGGGGTAAGAGGAGAGTTGGCTGGTAGCATTGTCACAGAAGGATTTGTCCACCAAGTACGCGACAGTAGTCAAAGCAGAAACAAAACCGGAGAGGGATGACTCAAATGAGTGGATGAGTATAACAATTACCGCTTTTGGTCTTTGATTCATGGAGTGGTGTACATATTATAGCCGGGACGTGGCGGTGTTCTCATCCACTGGAAAGTGCGATCCCATGCTGAAGTGTAAGTCGGCTGGCGGATTTGTTTCTCTCGCAATGTATCTACCGCAGCAGGACACCTTCCCTGCTCCGACCGGTCTCCCAACACGTGCGGCATGTGTGTGTGTGTGTGTGTGTGTGTGTGTGTAACCGAAGAGCAGGAGACAAGGATGAGGAAGGAAATATAGCACGCGGTCCATGTCTCATTTAGGGTAGTGCTCCGCCATTCACCTGGTATTAATCGGAGAAACAACAGAAAACTACTCATCAGGGCAGCGGCCAATATAATTCTTCTCATAGTGGTGGAATTCCACCTAGCTGTTTGGTAGTGTACAAAAAGCACCGTCGAGACTCAAACTCTGACCTCCCGCATGAGCAAGTGCTGCATAGATGGTGCTTGAGCAACTGATGTTGGCACTGAGCCACCTCAGCCGGTAGGGAAGTCTAGTCTAGCTCCAACAAGTGGCGTTGGGTGGAGACATACTTCGATTTAATTACAGAGTTAGTTGACGTGTGATCAGCTGTTCGGGTGACATCCAATTGGAAGCTTAAACGTCACTACTGTAGGTGTCATCCAAACTCCCGATTGGATGACATCGTAACTGATTAAACGTCAACGGACTCTATTTAAATCGAAGTACAGTCGACTCCGGTTATAGTGAACTTCTGGAGACTAACATGTTCGGTTCACTATATTCGATGATGTCAAAATTAAATAGAATTTCTCCACAATGATTTATTTTATTAATATAGAGGGATGCCAACATTCATTAACTACACGAATTGAAAATTTCAATATCTTTATTCGAACTTCAAAAAATCAATTATTTTTAATTGTTTGCTTCATACATTTTTCATTAGTAATTTCTCTAGATCTTCACCAAAGTTTGTGCTCTCTCCATACTTGATTCTGCATTATCCTCTATCTCCAAGAATTGTAATGCAGTCTTGACACCTTTGAATGCCTCTTTTGCACTGTTGGAATACCATCCCACTCTCCGAACGCCCTTTCAATTGCCTAATAACATAGGAAATCCAATTAATTTGCAGGACTAACGTTGTACGTTCACTAGAGCCGAGGATCAGATTCACTATAACCGAATCTTCTTATTGCCGAATTATTAACCGAATATATCTTATATTTGTAAAGTAAGTAAAACGGAGCCGACCTGGATGGCGGACGTGGCTAAGAACGAGTACCGACTCAGCGCTTCGGTCCGAAGGGTCGTGGGTTCGAGTCCCGCCTTGGGCATGGCTGTTTGTCCCTTGACTTTGTGTGTGTGTTGTCGCGGAGGGCCTCGCGTTCTGCTGACCCCAGATCAGAGGAGCCCGCAAGTATTTGTCTAGTGTATGGTCGAATATGCGTCCCTTCGGGACGTAAAGGGCAACCGGCTATCGGCTGGATAAAAGCCCTAGGGAAAAAAGTAAAACGGAACAAGTGACTTAAGTTCACTTAAGAGGGTTCGCTATATGCGAGTTCGCTATATCCGAGTTCACTAAATCCGAGTTCATTAAATCTGAGTTCACTACATCCGAGGTCACTACATTCGAGGTCATTAAATCCGAGGTCACTAAATCTGAGGTCACTAAATCCGAGTTCACTAAATCCGAGGTCACTAAATCCGAGGCCACTAAATCCTAGGCCACTAAATCCGAGGCCACTAAATCCGAGTTCACCAAATCCGAGGCCACTAAATCCGAGGCCACTATATCCGAGTTCACCACAACCGGAGTCGACTGAGTAGTCTTGCGCCAACAAGTGGCGATGTGGGGAGGCGCAGCGCAGGGGGTCAGAAGGGAGGGAGTCACCGGGTAGCGGGAGCGCCGCGGCACGCCACTCCACGCCGCTCCACGCGAGCTCCCCCCCCCCGGGGCCCTGCTCCGCCCCCGCCACCTCCCTACATGACCCCAATCTCCGGGGGTCGCTCGGCGGTCGCGCGCCCGTCGTATGCCTCGATCCATCACCCCCTCCGCCGCCCGCGCCTTCCCCGCGCGTTTTTGTTCCAGGCGAGCGTGCCGCGCGCCGCGCCCCCGCGCCCGCCGCTCCACAGCAAGGACGGATATGGCCGTGGAAGACGGGAGGCGGAGTGTAAAGGCGGCTTCACACAGTCGTTATTCGGCGAACACCGCGCAACCGCTCGCCGAATTCTGAGTAGTGTGGTCGAGTTGCTTGCTAATTGCCGAGTGACGAACATTCGGGGTTCGCCCTACCCACTGCGTGTCGGTCTATTAGACACATCAAATGAAGAGAACATTCGCCGAACACGTCAGCTGCTCGGGATTGGGCGAGCACTAGCTCGCTGCTCGGCGAATCCCGAATGTGTGAAGTCGTCTTAAGAGAGAGCTCGGCTCCATAGGGATGGCGAATCTACACACGTAACCTGACCTACAAACGATGCGAAATTTGTTAGAGTATTACTAACAGAAAGTCGATTAGCGGACGTAATCGAAGGAGATCTAGTTTTCGTAAGTATTTGTACTATACGCCGATCAAAACATTTGACCGTTGACACTTGGTGACACTTCGTGACACTTTCTGAGACCCTGTCATCCAATGTGGAACTTGAATGTCAAACTCCCGATCGGATAACAGCGCCACAACTGATCAAATCAACGGACTGTATGTTTTGATCGAAGTATATGTGTATTCGTTTCAATATTCTATATATAAAAGAAAGTCGTGTTAGTTACACTATTTATAACTCAAGAACGGCTGTACCGATTTGGTTGAAAATTGGTGAGCAGGAAGCTTAGAGCCAGGAGAGGGACATAGGATACTGTTTATCCCGTTCGACAGCGTTCCTGTGTGAGAACGCACGTTTTCGCACGTTTTCGCGTGATTTCGCATGTTTTCGTGTGAAGGTACTTAACTGAAGAGTGCAACCTATGCCCCAAAATACAGGAACAATAATGAATGATTAATCTACTTAATTTTTTTATTTGTATTTTCTAATAAACAATTTAACTTAATAAATTCCAAAATCTGCTTATTTATTGCCTTTAACAGCCGGTCCCTATGATTACAGCTTTGTATTTCTCTCTTAAACAAAAATCAATTCCAAAAAAAAAAACGCTCTGCTACGTAATAGATATTTTAATTATCTATTTAATATCAGAGCGTTTTTTTAAATTCTTCTTTGTTTGAGAGAAAAACACAAATCTGCAATTGCTTTATTATCACGAGTGCAACAAGGATAGTACAGTTTCTCACAGTGAGTGAGACGCGAGAAAAAGATGGGACCGGCTGTTAAGGCGGAACAGAGTTCGCCGGGTCAGCTAGTATGTGATAAAAAGAACAAGAAATGATACGCATTTAGCTCTTGTTGATCTATGAAAAATTACAAATTAGCATAAAATATATTTCATTCCTTTAACACCACAACCTTCCTAACAAAGCTACAGTAATACTCAAGAGGTATTGGAAGGTAATCATCGTCATTACGTATACTATATAAACATCTAAATCATCATTCATAATGATCCATAAATCAAGACAAAATGAAAATTAAAAATCGAAGGCGCACAACCGAAATAGTTTATACTAGTATGTTAATGAGTAAAGGTATAGCGTAGGTACGTGTAATGTTAGTAGATGCCAATCAGCGAAAATGGTGGCAGATGGGTTCTAATTGTAGAACTATACAAAGTTGTAAGTATGCGCGAACAAATATGGCTCACGGAAGGCGCTCTGCATCGTAAAATTCACTTTAGGAATGGGAATAGCGAAGAACAAAAATAAAGGGATCGTCTGTTTACGATGCCAAATATAGACGGTACCCATAATTAGGATAGGAAGTTCCTGGTGATATTTGAGAATTCCTAACAACAGATGACCCCTATCAAGTGCAATGGTTAATTTTTACTTTTCCTCGATATATTGTAATGCAAGGATGAGAAGTATTTGAATCACCAACACAACACTATTTCGAATTTTCTATCGTAAAATCAGTGTTTAAGATTCTTTTGAGCTGAAACTTCACCCACTGGTCATAGTAAGGCTTAAATGAGTTTTTCCAAAGATTATTAAGAATGGTTAAGATGGAGAGGAGATACACGCTATTTTGTACCCGACCATCCTGACCTATGTAATAAATGTCTGGCTGAAGGAATGTTTGAATGGTTGCGACACGCATAACTCCCTCAGATTGGAAGCCTTTGCGCAGAAACTTGGTAAATACCTCAAGTGGAAGATCTAGTTTCGCAGTTCTGGATGTCAATATGGTATTTTAATTTTTCGGGGTTCTTTACATAAAGCGTCGTATGACATTTTCAAAAGTTTCTGGACATTTCATGTTTTTCTTGACATTCTTGCTTGTGTAGAAGAAGGTGCATTTATAATTTAATATATCGTTAATTATTATTAAAACCTCTGGCATTTAGAAAATATCAAAAATAATATTTAAAACACTACGCGTTTTCGTGTACAATGAAGTTCGAGCTTCGTACTCAAATTTCATTAGTTTAGCTTTAAATGAAAGGTACAGGGCCCGAGATGTTGTATCGCTCACAATTATTAACCGGTTTTATAGTATAAACACCAAATTTAGATATGATTATGAAATTAGTAGAATGAACGGTTCTGAAACGTGTTCAACGCTGTTCACAGTGAATACTGATTGTATTGTTCCAGAATTTATAAACCTCCATCACTTTATTATTTTTCGAGACTTAATACACGACGACAGAACCTGAAACACTTTTTTTCCTTATAGTGAATACGCAGTACTTTTCTTAATTTTATGCAGCCACATTCTAGACATAATTGCTGCTCGAAATTTTAAGATGTGCCCTAACTTTCTAAGCTACTTTTCAACCACTTTGATTATTGCGACTTGTATGTGTTCTGAATATTCATTCAATTATAGATCTTTAAACGATACCATGCTCTTTTTCAAAAATCTGAGTAGTTTTTGAGATACAACACTAAAAGCGGGAAAGATTCCGTTATGCCAGGCATTCTCAATAGTTTTCTGTGAGAATGTAACTTTCCAAAAATTAATGGATAAATTAATTTTAGTCATTAAATTGAGAATAATTCAGCATAATATTTAAATCGTCCCATCACTTCATTGATTACGCAGTATTTTTCTCTTTCAACAGAATGTAAAGATTTTTCACACATGTCGCTGATAAGTTAAAATAATTTGTGGTACTTTGGAATGATTCAAACTAATATACTTAAAAAAACGACTGTTATCCGATGGTGGTACTCTTACACGTTGAATATTTTATTTATCAGTGCCTGTACGTCAAGTTTTGGATTTATTTCTCACTTCTCCCACATCACCAGAAAATTGGTTAACGAAAGTCGCTTGATTCCCCTCCCCCTCAAATCAATTATTTCCGGTTACTGACAGGTTGTCAAACACTGTACAGTTATATCAACGAGTGGAAGTAGACGCAACTCCTATTCCCGTGCAATGTACTGAGGCGCACCCACAGGGCTCTCAACGCAGCCTCAACACGCAACGCACTCCAGTTTGGGACCGCGACGCGCTCGTGGCACGGCGCGACACCGAAAGCTTTTTAAGAAAACAAACGGCGGCACGAAACCGTATTAGGCTCCTCGTTGCCCGGCCACGCCCCCTCCCCGCGCGTCGCACCACTCCGCTGTCCCTGCCCCGCCTGCGTGCTTCCAACTACTACGGCCTCTCCCCTGCAGCTTGTCTAGCACTAACATGAAGCGGATCTCGTCACCACCCTGAAGCGTATTCCGTCACCACCCTGAAGCGGATTCCGTCACCGCCCTGAAGCGGATTCCGTCACCGCCCTGAAGCGTATTCCGTCACCACCCTGAAGAGTATTCCGTCACCACCCTGCAGCGGATTCCGTCACCACCCTGACGTGGATTCCGTCACCACCCTGACGCGGGTTCCGTCTCCTCCCTGAAGCTGATACCGTCACCACCCTGAGCCTGTTACCATCACCACCCTGAAGCGGATCCTGTCACCATCTTGACGTGGATTCCGTCACCACCCAGACGCGGATCCCGTCACCCCCCTGACACGGATCCCGTCATCCCCTTGAAGCGGATCCCGTCACCCCCTTGAAACGGATCCCGTCACCCCCTTGAAGTGGGTCCCGTCACCGCCCTGACGCAAATTCCGTCACCGCCCTGACGCGAATTCCATCACCAACCTGACGCGGATCCCGTCACCACCCTGAAGTAGATTCCGTCACGATCATGACGCGGGATCTCGTCACCACCTTGACGCGGAATCCCGTCACCACCCTGACACCGGATCCCGTCACTACCCACCGCAGATTCCTTATTCTCTGCCACTACAAACCGCGTTTCTCCACGTTTGGGCCCCAACAACCCAACTTCATTCTTCCCCAAAACCCGCGGACATCCCTACTCCGCCCTCTGGCCCTCACAAACCTCCTAATTCCTGCTTAACCTTTTCCCAGACGACTATTCGGACAACCCATATTAAGTGTATGTTATCCTCTTTTGTTGACTCTTCTGGCTTCCACATCCTTTCCGTCGGTACCCACCTTTCCCCGCCCTCACCGTGTGTCCGTCTGCACCTTCCCCGCCGCCGACCGCGCCCGCCCGCTCAACCCCGCGGCGGTGGGGGCTATTAGGAAGGCCGTGCACCGCTAACGGCGACCCGCTCCGGAGGTATGTAAAGCATCCCCGCACGCCGAGCTGCGGGGGATTCTAAAGCGGGCGAAATTACGACTCTGCACTCGCCGTTCGGTCACGACGCTGCCGTAATTTGGGTGCGTTTTACATAGCTGCAAGACGAATTCATTTCCCTTTCTCGGAGTAGGACGTCGTTCGTCGAGCGAGAAGTCTGCGCTGAGAACGAGAATTATTTAGATGTTATTGGTTCAAATTGGTGTCTTAGAGAACCGTTACCTTCGTTTCTCACGGTTATTCGCAGTTAAAATCATTTATACCCTGATTGCGAAGGTTTTATTAAGAACAAAACAACAGAAGTTGATTGACTTAAGTTTTCAGACAAAAATTGCTGTTTCTAACTCGTAATCCTGTTGTTTCAGAACAATATCAATGAATACTAAGAGCGAATACCTACGTTGTTAAGTGACTAAGTGGTCTTTCAAATTAGCTTAGAATTAAAATAAGTAAATTCTGAAATGAGTTGTTACTTAATCAAAGGTTTTAATGATTCAGAACATGTTGCATAATAGTATTAAACATCGGAAACTGGAAATTCATGTTAATGTGGTGAATTTTGAAAAAATAAATAAAATGTGTTTCACAGAATGTCGAAAGACACTAAAATCTGAAAGGAAATTGTAATTTTTTCATAAAAAAGAAACCCAGAAATTATTATTATAAATTGAAAACCGCTATCAGACACAATACAAGAAGACGAGTATTTTGAAAGCTTTTCCAAAATGTTCCACTTGTTATTCGAATGCCAAACTGGTTTTGTCAAATTGCAAGAATACTTCACGTCTGTTCCAAACATGGCATTACTTCGAAATGTCGGCAACAAGTGCAAACCTACCGAGATAGCTGCACTCGTTAAAATACTCATGAAGCAACTTAGCTCGTAGTCGTTACATAAATCTCCGTGCGTTAGCGCCGAAAATAAATTGAATTAATTTGTTTTCATTGTGTTCCGTAAGTTCTTTAATTACCCTCGGCAAACACAAACCTAATCCAGTTAGTTGTTTATTACTGCGGTAGGCGGCTACCTCATAATTCAGGATAACTGGGGTCACTGATTCGAATATTACTCTCTCAGCGGCGCTCTGGACTCTTAAATCAAGCCCAAGTACCCGTCCCGGCGCTCACAGCGCCCCGCTCGGCGGAGTCTGAGTTACGCGTGTGAAGGCCGTTTCGTGCCTAGAGCTCCTTCGAAAACAGGCCTGATATTTTGAGTCCCCTCCGTAGCGTTTGGTCCCTCATACGGACGCACCTGCCGTGAATTGTAGGTATTACCGCCAACATGTCACGTTTCTCTATTTTCGCCGGACCTGAGATTATCAGTTGCGTTCCAGCGTTGCGTCCTCCGCACCGGCCCGCGGGCCCGCGCGACGGTTGAGAGCACTGGCGACAAAGAATGCACATCGCCGGTGAGGATCAAAGGAATCCTGGAATCCTCAGGCGAAGCTACACGTCCGCCCTCGACTTGCAGGAATGCGTAAATGCTGATGCGCGAGGATACAAGAAATGAACAAGCAGAAAGACTGGGCTTCACCACATCGATTCAGGAGCCCAGTGCTTGAACCCGATATCTCGGCGGGGAGTAGTATATGTGTGAGTAGAATAAATAGGTGTGGAAGTAGAAACCAGTCACGGAAGTTGGAAAAAACATACCAGTATTTTAGCCTTAGCAGGAGTTAGGAGACATAAGATGCATGAGACCCATCAACAACCTCAAGATTTTACGACACTCGTAAAGATTCTATAAATGTACTATTGGATTCGCTCTGCTGTAAAGCCCGATAGATTACAGCTCGTCCTCATTTCATGTTAACATTCGTGAATTATCTTTAATTCCGAGCTAGAAAACTCCAGTAATTCTACATTCACACTTCCTGCTTGTCCTGGAAGATTAGCAGCATCCGATCAGTCGGTTGAGTCACGGCTTCGGTTTTAGTGCTCGCGTTGCAGCGGGTTCGGAACGTCGCGTCCCGGCGTCTCGAAAGCCTTGGTCTGTTCGCATAAAATCTTTTACGTCTTCGATGCTCGTAAAGATGATAGTGCGAGGCGGTTCGCGTTCTCCGGTTATCGGTCGCGCGCGCCGCGAGTGGCGAAACCTCACGTTGCCCCGGTCGACCGTTGGAGGCGCTGCGCTCTTTACGGCTCTAGAGTCCCTAGATACAGAACGTAGCGCATTCCTTTGAGATGCCGAATCCGCCATTTTATATCCAGCAGTGGTGGCTCGTGCTTAGGTTGCACGGTTGCACAACCTCCATAAAATGTAAAAGATCTCATATCTTAGAAATACACATTTTCCTTTTAAAACATTCATTATTCAAGATATTGCAACAATATCAATGTATATGAAATAATTTTGAAACCAAAGAGCGTCCAACTGGCGCTCTCTCTGGTGTCTGGTGCCTTGCCAGGAATTGCACCACTGTCTTGGCTCTTGTCTGTAATAATGGATATATTGCTTTTATCTTTGGCCTTTCGATTTAACACGGGGAACATACGGCCTGCCGACCTGGATGGCCGAGATGGCTAAGAGCGAGTACCGACTCAGCGCTTCGGTCCGAAGGGTCGCGGGTTCGAGACCCGCCTTGGGCATGGCTGTTTGTCCCTTGACTTTGTGTGTGTTGTCGCGGAGGGCCTCGCGTTCTGCTGACCCTAGATCAGAGGAGCCCGCAAGTGTGTTGGTGTCCAGTGTATGGTCGAATATGCGTCCCTTCGGGACGTAAAGGGCAACCGGCTGTCGGCTGGATAAAAGCCCTAGGGGACGGCCTTTGGGTTGGACAACCAGCAAGGTGGCACTGCGCGGCGAGAAAGAGAATCTCAGGGGATTACCCCTATTCTGTCTTTTTTTTTCTATTCTATTTCGCTTGTTATTGAAAGTACACAAGTTCAGCCAATTATTGGTGATATTCAATGCATTGTTTATGATATTTGGAGAATTTGTTTTTATTTGATATTAAGTTTTTTGATTCAAAACGTACATTTTATAAGTTCTTTTTGTAAAGGTGGCCATTCTGGATGGAAGTCCCTTAGTGTCTCGCGGAAGCCAGTGTGGCTGCAGCTGGCCAGCAGTTTGCGAACGTTCTTGTGAATACGAATGTGTGTCAAAGATCTTTCATTATTGCCAAATATACCAGGGTAGTTAAGTTTTCGAAATAAAATAATTTTATTTGTGTGAAACGTGTCGAGGCAATAGTGCTTATTGCGATGTATTGGAAACGAATTTAAGTGCCCAGTGGAAATCAAAGCCAGAACCACGTGCGCGGGAGGTGTATATCCTACGCGAACCCAACGCAAAAAATTATGTAAGTAGTGTTTCAATATAGACTTTTATTTCACTTAGTTTTAATTCATTTGAATTGCATACATTTTTATTATACATTCGTGTTTTGAATTTTGAAAATTACATTTCCGATATTCAGGTAAGGTGCAACCTCCAGTCTGTTGGGCACTAACCGCCACTGCTATCCAGTAGAACTGTGCGATATTGTGAATGAGTTGGGAAGCTCCAATCTACCGAAAACCCATGATAATATTCTCGTAAAATACTCCATCATGCCTTCATTTGTTATCATTTTTCCGTAACTTCTTAATGCTGCCGGGCGGGGCTATCGAGTGAAAGGATATTAAATGGCGGTGGACATTCAGGATGTGCTACTCTCTGTATCTATACGGCTCCTCCGAGATGACATCAAGACAGCGCGTGTGCGACCGAGGTTTCGACGGCTTGCTCACCGCTGGGAAGGGTGGAAGCATGCGGGAAAGAAATGGGTGAGCTCAACTCTTTTTGCTCAGTCCGGCTCACCTATTTTTGCTCGTTTTGCATAGCACCAGTTGGCGTCACCAACCAAGTGACACAGCACGGTCACTTCGTTTGAAAAGCCAGACCAGACGCTGGCCGCCATGTTGCATGGAGAGCGAGAAGTACTGAGAAACATTTTAAAAGTGGGATAAAGGGACAATTTTCAACGGTGGCCAAGCAAAATTGACACGAAGGTGTAAAAGATGCAATATTTAAAAGAAATATTTTGTTTATCTGTTTCAATGATTTGTAACAAGGTGATCAGTTTGGAATCTGGCTGCATTTAAAATACCCGCTAATATTGTGACGGAAATTGGTCTGAAGAGCAATGGCTGGAATCGGATACGATGCACAATAGCTCACCCATCTTTTTCCATAACGGGTAGAAGCACACGGACCTAGATTGGGTTCCGAGCCGGCTCCAGGAATTTTGTGGTACTGAAATCTTTCGTCCTGAACACGGACGTAAGATTTATTACAGTGTGGAGCCATTTTCATGTTGTTAAAAATATTTAATTGATAGCAAATTTTCAACGAAGTTATTTTTTGGATTCCTCTCGATAAACTGCAGTGAAACAAACTGTTATGTAACTATAAGAAAATAAATTAAATGATTATATGAAATATCCATTAAATATTTACGTATTATCCATTAATATACTTAATTTCGCCTATTAATGAGTTACAATAGCGGTAATAAGCATGTCATTACATTTTTGTTTTTTTCTGGATTATGGGATTTTATTTAGTATATTCCAATAATATTTCAGAATATGCACTGAATCGAAAATAATTGTGAACACAAAAATTACACAGTATTTGCCGCGTTATACATGTTTATGATTAAGTTTGTTATAATTATGTTTATAATTATACATGTTTATAATTAAGTAGGCATGTGTGTTATAATCATGTAATTAATATGGGCTTTTCCTGTCAGTTAATTTTCAAATTATACTTAATGTCTTCGAGCGTGGGGCTGTGTTAATGCTATGTTACGTGATAATGATACGAATGACTTACTTTTGTCTGAGGGATGACAAGGGTTTTGATTAGCATGGTTTGACACTGAAGCGGAAGATTATGAATGACAATGGAGCGAATTTTATTTGCCATTTTAGAAGGGGAAAACAAGAGCTCCCGAGAAAATGAAAGAAAAATTCCTGTCTACAATACATTTTCCATAAAACGTCTAAAAGTGGTTTTTAATTTTTAAGGATTTCCAGATAATTTGATGTCCAATTTAATATGAAGGATAACTTTCATTTTGGATACAAACCAAGGAATATTCACCAAAAAAACAGGTAGAGTATTGTACCTTCACCAATGGTTTTTGAATTTTGCCAATTTGTTTTTGTTTTGTTTCTTTCTTTAGAACAGAGAACGGTCAGGCAGTATAGCAGTACGTTGAATGCAAAACTAATTACTGTTTAAAATAAAAGTTTACAAATCTTCGAGATGCATCAATTTTTGTACGCCTCACTTCTCAAAAATCTCTGTACACACCTGTGTTTTCTTCCGAACAAAATCTGCTATCACTCCTACCTGATTAATTGTTTGTGAATCCGGGCGCATCAACTCCTGACGTCATTAATCTCGTAAGTGTAGTGCGTGTTTTCTCTCGTGAGGTGACGTTGGTCTTCCCTCGCTGAATAGTGAGATCCGGTGCCGACCTATCGTCAGTTAGCGGGGTTTTCCCCAACCAGGTAACTCCCATCAGCGGGGCACCGCTCCAGCCAGGACAAGCTCTAAGCTCCCGACCAGTCTCCCGACATGTGTGGTAGTGTACTACATGTTAGAGGGTGTGTGTAAGTAAAGGGTGAGGTTAGGACCAGGAAGTGGAAGGAAAGATTACGCGTGGCGTAATCCGTTTGTTAGAGTTCTGCTCCGGCATTCGTCTGATGTTGATCGGAGATATGTCGGAAAACTACCGATAAGAGCAGCCGACCGCTAGATTTCTCTCCCAGACAGCGACTGAATTCGACCTGGCTGACAAGCTAGTATCGAAAATCCTGCCACCGTCTGGAGTGGGACCGTAGGACCTCCCGGCCAGAAGCACTGCAGTGACATCAGTTGATGCCCTGAGCCACCTCTCCCGGTCGCTCCCTCCTCAAAGTACCGCGCCACCATTCCCTTCCCCAGCGCACGTAACTCACACCCGGACGCCGCAGCACACGCACGCGATGACTCGGAAGAGCTGCTCACCACCTCCGGGGCTCCATCGGCCTCCACTAAACGCCTCCTCCTTTACAGGGCGGCCCGAAGGGCAATCATTTAAAAGGGACAGGGGGAGGGTTCCGGCGGCGGCGACCTTCAGAACCCCAGGGGCGCAACCCTTTGGCGGCGCAGCAACCCTTTGGGCAGTGACTCGGCACCGCCCAGGGGACGCGGCGTTTCGCACCTGACCGCTCCCAGGAAATAGAGTTGGCGAATGATGTGGGGGGAATCTGCGCGGCCCCTGCCTTTGGGGGGAGGTGCCTCGCTCCCCCTCGGTAAACGGTGTCCGTGGTGGAGGGGGAATGAATAGATTCAATGTGTGTATCTGATGGAGGGGTCTTCCCCCTGTGGTGGAGAATCTTGTCCATTCATAGTATTTTTTTTTTTTCGAGGAAAATGATCTCGACCTGATATTGTGTCTCCGTAATCCACTAGAAGGTATACGCAAAATATTTGCGCCAGTTTTGTGCAGTTATCTGAAAAAATATTCTTATCTACAAAAATTGCCTTGTATTCCAATAAAGTCGTTAATTTTTATTTTATTTTGCGTTTACTTAACAGCTATCGACGAAGACGAAAATAGAAATATATTATACAAATTTTTTGAGACACTCATATAATATTTATTACTTTTAAATGAAGTAATTAAATGCTAACAAAATTTCAATTGAATATTACAAAAACCTCGTGTAATATGATTAATTGCGAAGCCTAATGTTCATATACAAATTACTTGAAAAACAAGCATATTACCCGACAGCCACTGATTCAACTTCGCCTTCCCGCTAACAGATGTCGTTGATGTCGCGAGTTATTCGCCATGGGACTCAAGTATTTCTTCCTAAAAGATTCTGTTTATTAATTTATTTCTGTTCGTGTTTGTTTTCTTAGGTTCAATCTCGCTCGATATAAAACACATCATCAGATGACAAAATGCAATATTATGTATTTAAAATTCAAACGTTCATTCTACGTTGCATAAGTTAATGTACTACTATGGATTCATGTTCATTTAGCATCGTCTATAAAATGAAAGCGTATGCAGTTGAAAACAATAATAATTAAAATTTTTACAGCATGTCATATTTTCTCCGATTCCAAAACATGTTACCGTAATGTAAAGATTTTTTTTAAAAAAATTGATGAGAATCACTCACCACTACGAATAGTTCAAAGACCTCAGAGCTATAGATATACAATACAAGCCACCTTAGCCTGCATGGACATCATTACAATGTGTGTACTTTTTCACATAATAATAAAACAACATTGAAATTAAACAAAGCTGCCACTCTTGCATATCTGCACTGCTGCAAGAGTTGCCAACCGCGTGCAAAAACCTACCAAACCTACCAAACGGGTAGGAAAGAAACAACAGATTCGGAACGGGGAAAGTTGAGAATAGTCCTATTACTGGTCGAATTAGGTGTAGCAATTACTTTTCCGCCAGAAAGTATGATAGCCATTTTAGTTTTTGCTCTTTAACGCACGAATGCTATCTGTGAGAATCTGCGAGATGCTCGCGTACTTTTTTCTTCAACTGTAAGCGCGGCGGTAGGGATGGAGTAATCTCCCTCCACCTACCTTCCTAATTCGCGAGGAGCCAAACATTAGAGTAGTGCCAGCCCTTTTGAAGTGAAGGTCATCGTGATCAGCCTTGGTTACCCTTATTTTTGTGATTTCCTACTAATTATTCTCATTCTATATGGTAAAGCAATTACTAGTTTTTCTGGTTTGCTACAAATGATATTCTTTTCAAAAATACTGGCAAAAAATTTTTCAATACTTTTCAAAAATTATTTCAGATTTATGACAGGAGACACACAGGATTTTTTCCCTATTGCACAGGATAGTATCTCAGAAATACGTTTTTGACTTGAATTGCCCGAATGAAGTAGCAAGAGTTCAACAATTATTTGATGACATGGATGAAGATGAGAAAATGAAACCTGTGATAGCGGCTTCAAGACAATAGGCAATGTCCATTCCTGCAGCATTGTGCCTTTGCTTGTACTTATAAGAGTGACATAGGAAATCTGGAGAATGGAAAATACTGTGACTACTGCAGTGTGTATACTGTTCTTTAGAATTTATTATTTAAGCTAATTTCGATTTAGACTTCATTATTGCAGAATGATTCTTATAATGTAAAATAAAGATGTAATTATTTCATTGAATATAAAAAAGCATTTACTTAATAGTTTTTACAAAATTCTACAAGCCATTATGAATTGAATTTTGTTATTGAAAAGATAAAATGAGGTTACTTTTAGTTATTTATAAGGAGCGGATTTTGATGACCTAAATTGTCACCAAAAATGATCACTAAAATGTTTTTAAAACGTCATAAAAGCAAACAAAAATGACGTAAAAAGATTATAGAAACTAGTTCCGATGGACAATCCAAGCGGTTGGATACGTTACTAATATAATTGAGGCTTCCTCTATTCGTTCTTGTGAACTCAGCTTGCAGACATTTTGGTTTGGGCCTACCTTTACCTGGAAATCTCTGTCTGTAGTTATCTACGTCACACACAGTTTCTGTTTTTGACGTAGAATAAATAAAAATAACTAAATCCCCAAATCGATTGAACCGACAATGGCGCTGATAGGCATCACAGGAACGTTAGATTACTACTCGAACGGCTGACATTACACATTCTGAGTGTAGAAATCGAATAGGCTGCTCAGGAATTCTGTGGTGAACATTTTTTGCGTCTAGTAAATATTATTTGAAGTAAGTACCATTAAAATGATATTAAAATCGTTTAAATAATTGAAGAATGCATCACAAATTATGGGAATGTTTAAAAAATGACTTACTAGTCCAAATGGGCGAAAAAAGCAACAAAAAAATGACTCACAAAAATAGGTCCTTTTGTCATAAGATAATCCTTTCCTTTTGTCAAAAGATAAAATGAATTTCCATACTAAACGGCATTGTTCTAAAGTGAAAAAAATTTCAATATTTCATTAAAATCCATCTCTTAGTTATTTCTCAAAAATACTAATGTAAAATTTGGAAATATTATAGAATTTTTTATCATTTATCTCACAGATAAAGGGATAGCAATAAAACAAGTATATTGAGGATAGTAATCAAGTTTAAATTGGTTTTGAAACAGCAAGATTCAAAGGAAATAAACTTGTAGTACGGTTTCACTGAAATGTAGTTATCTGTAATGTGTTTTTCATCCCAACAGCTGAATTCTCGTCTACACAATTTAGTCCGTTATGCAAACTTTTCGCCAAGCCAGAGCACCAACGCAGTAGAAAAATCAAGATATTCATTGTGGAGCAAGATATTTTAATAGTGATAGGACAAATGCGTATTTTAATTCCAATGCCACAATGGTCTATAGAAATATTGCCTAGCACTGTCAGCGCCAAACTGAGGTAGCTTCCGATGAGCTCTTGTTTGTTTTGTTAGTTTCATTACATTTTGTATGGTTTTAGATAGCGTTGGTTTGTTACTTCTGGCTTGAACTATTGCCCATTGCGGGGCGCGTCATTTTTATCAGAACACAACGTAACATTTCTAGAGCACCATTAAAAAAAAGATAATGTTTTATTAGTATTTTTGGTGTATCTCACAATAGATGAGAAGCTTTTTCTCCTAAATGCCAGAGGTCCTTACTATTTTGTCGACTTGAGTGCATCCCACGAAGGATCGAAATCATTTTTCTGAGAGTCGCTGAAGGTTAGTCTTCTGGGTCACTACGCGCACTGTGCTTAGAATCGTGGGCGCCATCATTAATCTTCTTCATTTTTTTGTTTGCAAATCGATTCACTTCGGTGTATAGTACTGAACTACGTGGATGTGAGGGAACATGAGGGTCTTGAGAAGAAAAGAAAAGAAGTTTACCTGAGAATTCTGTATATGGTATTCATTGAAGTGTAAGATCTGTGAATGCTTTTCCTTGGTTTTCATTTTCATGGAGGTTTCTGGTCTAGAGATGCATAACTTGCTGAGAAAATATCTCGAAGGTAGTCATGAAAGAAGCTTCGTGTAACGTAGAAACAGTATCAAAGGAATCTGGATTTTTTATTAATACAAGATCTTTGCAAATTTTAGAATGCCACTTTTTCGCAAAGAACATTCTGACGTTCAGTGGCAAGAAAGAGAAACAATATGAGTTAAGATTTATATTAATTAAAATAGTAATATTATGTCATTTTTGTATTTACGTAAAACTCCAGATCGTCAGAAGAATCGTAATTGCTTTTTGTGGTGTTATGATGACACAAATATGATATTTTTCATTTAAGATCCTTAAATGTCCAACGAAGTAGAACCTCTCTTTGAGGAGACATTTATGCAGAATTCAGACCGATTCACTTCAGATATTTTCGAAATTTTAGTCTGACTTTTCTCATCATTCATCAAGGTATAAAGAGTAAATGTCCATACAAAACACAATTTACTGTTTGGAATATTACTTACATGATACGACAAAATTTGCATTATGTATTATTATAAAATTTGAAGGTTGTTAAGACCTTTTAACATTCCTCTTGCAGTGTTAACTATTAGCTTTTCATTTTCAACGCTTAGTTATCTTTGTCATTGGAACGAATCCTGCTGTTGAATAAACGAAATAAATATAAATATAATTTTTTAATGTTATATAGGCAATACAACTTTAATTGCAATTAATGTAATTTCTTCATTAGTATATTTTTGCTTTACAAAAATTTTTAAACATTGAACATTTTCTCAGAGATCTTGAAGATCGCTGGCTTCTTCCGTTCAGATGACTGCTTGATCCCACTCGCATGCCACAATCGTGAAATACCAAAAGGAACAAACCAAAAAGCGTGACACAAAATTAAAATACCCAGATGGAATGAGCAACTAGCTGCAGGGGGCAACGGGGCGGACAGACAGACGGGCGTAACAGACACCTCAGACAGCCGACACGGACAGGCATCAGTGTCACGAGCACGGGCTAGGGGTGCACTCCTCTGGTCTTATTTTATAATCCATTTATGCAAAGAAAGAAATAACTTTGGAGAAAAATGTTGGATAATAACTACCATGTAGGGTTTAACGCCTGTAGACCGCATTGGAATGACTGGCTACGATGTAGCATTCGTGACACTCCGTCTCAAGCCTGTGCATTTCATTACATACTCAAAGGAAGAGGATGACGAAATAATTGAATAATGTTCGGAATTTAGAGTTCGCCACCTCGCAACACTTCACGATTCTTGCACTTCAACTTTCATCCTGTCACCACTCTTTGAAGAACAGAGAATAATGAATCATCAATTATCGTGTGTGGTAAGCTTCATGAATATTCATGGAATTTCAAAGAAGTATTTGCCTAAAGTTCTAGAAATAGTAATATTAAAATTTATCTGGATATATTCATAAGATCTATTTTTAATGCTCACTCACACTATTAATATCGTTTTATGACTAACAAAATCAAAATAGTGCTAGATAATATCTTGATAATTCTTAAATCAAAAAGAAGGAAAAATCACAATTTTTTTTTGTAACTTTATAGTTTTGTAAATATTCACGAATATAAGCGAGGTTAAATTAAAATTCCCTAGGGTAGTAATCAGACAGCAATAAATCTTCTATTAGAAAAACGTTTTTCATTTTATATATCAAATAAACTTCTACAATTATGTCTTTATAAAGATTTGAAACACACATCCCACAGCTTTCATTGTCAAGTTCAACATAAATCTGATCTGGGTTTCGATGACTCATCAAAACAACTTAATATACGTACGAATACCGAGACGAATTAGTTTATCGGTGTAAACCCATTTCAGATTTAATATACTCAGTATTACCGATCTTTTCAAGTGGCAACGAGATGGCAGAATGTAAGAATTCTCATTTAAAGAATTATAAATACAATAATAATTTGTTCTTGAACATTAAAACTACACTTACTTAAAAAAAGAATGGCACATCCCATGTATTCAGAATATAAACAAAGTATCGGAATTTTTAAGAAAAAAAATACAGGCACAGTCCTTTTATTGCTTGTTCATATTATGTACTTCTTTTCTCAAAATATTTTAACAATTTCCACGATTTCCAAATGTTCTGTAATTATTTAATTCTAATTTGAATCATCGAGAAAAATGGCAATCACTTGAATTGAATGACTGTGATAAACAGAATTTTCAAACAATTCTAATGAACAGCTTGGTCCGCAACGCGCGGAGTGAGCGACAAAGTGGGATCAGGTTTGAGAACGAAGATAAGGAAGCAGAGAAAGGAAGAAGGGTTAGAACAGAAGGGAAGACTTAAAGAGGACGCTAGTGAAGACAGGATAAAGAAAGGGAGGAGGACGGAAAGAAAGGATAGTGGGGTGAGAGCAGACGAGGATGAGTAAGGGATTGGGGACGAAAAGTAAGGAAGAAGGGCGATGACACAGATGAGAAGGCAAGCAGAGTCGGGAATGCTGGCGCAGAATAAAGAGGGGTAAACGCAAACATGAGGACGCGAATGAGAACGGGGATGAGAATGGTGATGAGCACGAAGAATAAGGAGGGTGAGGACAGAGATGGGGAAGCGAACGATGTCAGAAATGAGGACGCAGAGTAACGAGGAAAGGTAAACACAGAGACGAGGACGCGAGTCAGGGCGGGGGTAAGAAGAAGGATAAAGACAAAGGAAGGGGTCGGCGCTGGATCTCGCCATCCAGCGGGGGAAGATCACCGCCACCTCCATATGAAGAAAACGTGTACTACACTTACGACTCTAATGACCTCAGTATTTGACGTGCCCGGAATCGCTAACAACCAACCAACGAAGGAAGGAGGGTGAGCACAGAGATGAGGACACGAGTGAACTCCAGAATGAGGACACAGAGCGTTGAGGAAGGGGAAGAACAGAGACGAGGACGCGAGTCAGGACAGGGGTAAGAAGAGAGATGAAGTCGAAGAGTAAGGAAGGAAGAAGAGCACAGAGATGAGAACGCGAGTAAGGACGGTGGTGAGAGCAGAGATGACGACGAAGAATGCGGAAGCATGATGAACACCACAATCAGGACGAGAGTAAAGTCAAGAATGAAGACCCTGAGTAATGAAGAAAGGTAATCACAGACCCGAGAACGCGAGTGAGGGTGGGGATGTGAATGAACAGTTAGTTCGGTAACGCTTTATTTTACGTGGCGAAACTCGGGCCATCAGGCCCGCTCTTCCGTCTAACCACGCAAATTTCGTTACGCCCCTTTCACCACCTAACGGAGAAAGAAGGTATTATCTTGGGCGACGAAACAGACAATTTGAATTTAGCTCAGAGGTTGCATTTAGGCTTGAGGATCTTTTACATGCAGTAAATCTACTACACGGGACAGCCGGCTTTACTTCCCCTCCGAAGGAAGACGTACGAAGGATTTTTTCGCCCTTAAAAATCCATTGCTTCGGTCGAGTTTGAACCCGCAAACTCGGATAAAACAGTCCGGTACGCTGACCGTCATACCACCGAATCCGCTGAAGCAAGGCAGGGGGGCGAGCACTGAGAGAGGGCGTGGCCGGGCGCGCGGGCGAAGGAAGCCTTTGTCACCTGCCGCGGGCGCATGCCGGAGCACGTGCCGGGCGCGGCGCGGGCCCTGCTCCATGGCCGCCCACGCGCCCCTGTTTTTCCGCCACCGCGCCGCGCCGCCCCCACGCCCAGCCCGGGTGACTCGGCAGAGCGTGCGCCGCCCCGCCCACCCTGATTGCCGCGGCCCCTGGGAAGAAGCACGCCCCCCCCGCCCCCACCTAACAGTGCACCAGAAAATGACCGGCAAAGGTGGCTCTGGGCTTCAACTCATGTCACTGCAATGACTCTGAACGGGAGGTTCTAGAGTTCCACTCACGACGGTGGCAGGATTTTCGACGATAGCTACATACGTGGGTCGAATTCAGCCGCTGTTTATAGGAGAATTCTAGCGGCTGGCTGCTCTCATCGGTGGTTTTCGGTGGTTTCTCCGATCGGCACTAGGCGAATGCCGGAGCAGTATCCTCGCAAACGGGCTACAAAACGCGCGATCTTTTCTTCCTCTTTCTTGTCCTATCCTCTCACCTTATACACACTTACACTAACATGCACTACACTACCGCACACGTCGGGAGACCAGCCGGAAGCTTTGAGCTTGTCCAGCCTGGGACGGTGCCCCACTGGTGGGAGATACCTGGTTAGGGATAATACCCGCAAGTCCACGTAGATCGGCGCCGGATCGCACCAGCCAACGGGGGACGATTGCAGCCACCACTAGACGTTCGTGAAAACTGCTACACACGTTGTCACCACTCGGAAATAATGTGTCCTATACCTTCAAAACACGGTTTTCCTGTTCCGCGAAACTGAATAGAGTGATTCAACGAAACGGGAAATTATGAAAATTAAATAAATTCATAAAAATACAATAAAAAATACTTGTCATTTAATTATAAAAATAATGCCATTTTAAAATACATGCAGTACAATTTATTTTTTTGAGACGACATCTTGCTGTAAGCTCCCTGTCTACGTAAACATTCCTGCGATCTCTTAGGTGCGTTGTTCATGATTTGGCGTAACACCTCAACTGGAATTTCGGCAATTGATTTTCAGATCTGGGCTTTCAATTCTTCCGTTGTAGCAGGCCCAAAAGAAACATTTTGCTTTTAAGGGGACTCCACTAAAAGAAATCACAAGCTTTCTGAACATGGGATGTGGGTGGCTTGGAATGTCACCATTTCTGGAAATTACACGTTCCCCAAACAAATGGTGTACAGCTGCCATCGATATTTGTGCTGTGTCTGACTATCCGTCTTGTTAAAACCAGGCTGGCCAGTAATTTCTGGAAATATCTGTAGTACCTTCCCGACACTGTCATTTTTCTTGTAAAAAGCTCTGTTCGGAAATGCATATTGTGTATCACTCCAATCATCCATGATAATTAAATAGCAATGTGTCATTGCTAGGCTGGCGTACATTATTCAGTGCTATCAATCGTCCAGCAAGACAATTTTCAAAATGTTCCGTTTCTTTGAATTGCCCTGTCGCAAAAGTCGCTTTTTTGATCGTATTATTATTCTTTCGGCGGCACGAACTAATCCTGTGATAAAACTGATAATAGTGAAAGCAGATTCAAGCCTGTCTCACGTCACGTCTCATCTTATGTGAACTTGGTGATACAATGATACACGTTGACATTTTGATCATCAAATGTAACTAATATTGTTTGTGAATTGAATTTTGTTTCGTCCAATTAAATATAAAATATTTGTATTGATAAAAATGTACACTTTTTATATTATGCAATTAAAAACCGCTGTATGAACATATCATATTTCAGGAACATTAACTGTAATTAATATTTTTAATAAGATATGTGTAATTGAAGTGATAAATAATAGCTAAGAAGTAATTTTCGACCTTAGCCAACATTCAACTGGCAGTAAGCCGCTCATAGAAACATTGTAAATACACACACACACACCTCCGTTGCCTGCTCGGTGACTCAGATCATTTATATTACGCCATATGTACTTCTTTATTTCACATTCAAAAAGCTGGTCGCCTAAAACGTCAGAAACTCTTTTATACACGTACGACCCCGAACTTCAGCCTCCGGACACCTTTTCACCTTAACAAACGAATTTCCCCACCGTAAGGGTGTCGCACAAAATACATAATAATTTCGCACCCCTCTCGGTTCCCCTCGTGCATATTCACATCGCAACCAAGACAAGACACAACTCACTCCGGCCACCTTCCCGGCGGCCCACCGTTCAGCCGCTAAAGAGAGCGAGTGCGAGGAGACACTGAATACCACGCGCCCGACGGATGCTCGCCGCGCGCATACCGCCATGACTGGGTGATTTCCTTTGACGCGTGGAAATCAATCGATCGGGGAACAAAACGCGAGCGGGACGCCTCCGGAGCAAGGGGTAGCGAGCTGAGCGGCGCGTCGCGGCGCACAAAAGAACCAGCAACTCACTGCAGCGGCCGCGCCCCGCGAGCTCCCTTGCGCGTCGATTGGGCCGCATTTGCACCCGCCGATCACCAGCCAGCTCACCCGCCCGGCCCCGCCCCCTCGCCCGGCCCGAGAGTGTTTATGTCGGCTCACAAACAGTTTTCGGCGCGTCTTCGACTCTCGTCGATCGTACGCGTTTACAAAAGGGAGGAAAGGAAAACGAAAAAAATCATCAGACGAGAGCTGCCAACAGAACAATTGTTTGGGTTTGTCCAGAAGCGCTCGATTCGAGAGGTAATAAAAAAATATGTATACATAAAAAACTGTTTATTATGAGCTATTTTATCACAACCCCAATGAAAAACGATCCAAACGAACATTAAAACCGTGCCTAGCCGACGGACTGAGTATCTTTTTTCTAAAAAAAAATCAAAAATCTTCACGTGAACGCCAGGTAGCGCGGTCTTTTAAAAAAGTTTGATGTCCCGCCGGCGAGAATGAGTGTGTGATTCCTTTGTGGAGCACAGGGATGGGTCTTTTTATCGAGATTTTTTTCTGGAGAAAAAGGACGAATCCAGCGGATGACGTGTCGGGAAGGGGGATGAGGGCGGGGCGTTAGCGGCGTGTTTACACGGCCACGCCCGCGTCGTCCGGGCGATCGTCGCGACGGGGCTGGGGGAGGGGGAAGCCCGCGGGCGTCGTTGAAAAATGAGGCGCCCTCCGCCGACGCCGCCCTGGCCGCTGGCGAAGCTGCGATCTGGGAGGACGAACAGCCGTGCGCGCCAGGGAGCGACGATGCCTATATCTAAAATGATGCAGATAGATGGCTTCATTCAGGTAGTTATATATATATATATATATATATATATATATATATATATATAATATTATCAGCTCAAGGTTTCGCTCATTTAGGATGTGCCTTTTGAAGAGCAATATAGATATTGAACAAACGGTTGACAATAGCATAAACAATACATTTTTATGTAATAAAAATAAAGGAATGTTCAATAAATTGGCAATGAAACCATAAACCGCCGATCTATACCTTACTTTAAATTGCTGAAAGAAACAAACATCTTGCAGGTTCTCCAAGGTCCAAAACTACCTGAAATGAGCTATCTCTTTGCATCATTAGACTTGGATCAGCAGGAAGATATACAACAATTTCACTATATGTAAAATGTTCAGTTCTGTTCGGTTCCAACTAGAGCGGTGCCCGGCTGGTGAGATACCTGGTTGGGGAAACTCCGTTGGCCGACGGTGAGTCAGCGCCGGATCTCACCATCCAGCGGGAGAAGCTCACCGCTACCTACCAGCGAGCGAAAACATGCATTACAGTTACTGGACTAATGACCTTAGCAGCTGATGCGACCCGAATGACAAATCAATCAATTAAAAAATCGGTTCCAGCTACGAAATATCAGTGGCAACACACTTGCTTCTGCAGCATTGTGGCCCTGGAAGTCTCAGGGGTCGAGAACCGACGGCATTAAATTCATAGTTGGGTGGAATTCAGCAACTGATTAGAGAAGAAAACTAGGGACCCGGTTACTGTGATCGATAGCTTTCTGTGGGTTCTCAGATTAATATCAGGTGAATCCCGTATCAGAACTTTAAAAATAGACCGTGCGTTATATTTTCTTTCTCTTCTCTGGCCCCTCACTCCCACTCACACTTACAAATCAATACAACACGTGTCGAGAGACCGGTCGGGAGCATTGTGCTTGTTGCGGCCAAAGCGGAGCCCCACTAGGGGAGATGCCTGTAATAATAATAATAATAATAATAATAATAATAATAATAATAATAATAATAATAATAATAAATATAATAAAATAATAGTAATAAACATAATAAAATAATAATAATAATAATAATAATAATAATAATAATAATAATAATAATAATAATAATAATAAACGTAATAATGCATAATTCACACCTATCGTGTGATAGTGAGTTAACAGTACACTTAAAGCAATGGACACTTAATAGAAAGAACTAATATTCCATATGGACTCGTTCAAATCCGGTTCACTAGTAACAGAGCGTCGTTCTGGTTCTGATTTTTAAGAATTTACTACCTGATGCAATACGAAACCAAACGTTCTTGAATCAGCGAGAGCGGCCCCACATCGCCCCTCAGTAGTCGAGCGCCTTCTTCATACGTGGCTTAGGGCATCAGTTGATGTTACTGCATCGCCCCTGACGGCGAGGTCCTAGAACTCGAGACCCGACGGTGGCAGGATTTTCGACAATACTTAAACAGCTGGGTCGAGTTCAGTCGCTATGTGGAGGACTGTTCTAGCGGCCAGCTGCTTTGATCGGGAGCTCTCCATGATTTCTGCGATCAACACCAGGCGAATCTCGGAGCAGTACCCTAAGAAACGTCCCATAGGCCGCACGCGATCTTTCCCTCCTTTTTCTTGTCCTAACCTCACTCTTTACTTACACACATTCTTATATGCACTACCTTATCACTCATGTCGGAAGACCAGTAGATCGCTTACTGCTTGTCCCGGCTGGGTTGGTGCCCCGCTGGTGGGAGATACCTGGTTGGGGTAAACCTCAAAACCCGTCTGGTAGGTCGGGACCGGATCTCGCAATCCAGCGGGGGAAGATCACCGCCATCTCCTAAGGAAAAGCATGCACTATACTTGACTTTAATGACTTTAGCCGTTGACACGCTCGGAAACTCTAATTCAATTCAGTTCTTCTCTGACTTTCCGTGGTAAGACTCAGTCCATCAGCCTTGCTCTTCTGCCTGATTTCGGAGTCCGCTACGATCCTTTCACCATTTAGTAGAGAAAGGATGTATCACTCTGGTGGCGAAACTGGCGTTTTTAATTTTGCTCAGAGACTTCTTATAGATATGAGGTTCTTTTACATGCTTAAAATCTACAACATGGGGCAGCCGGCTTTACTGCTCGTCGGAAGTAAGAGGTGCGAAGAATTTTTTCGCCCTTAAAATTCCACAACTTCGAGCGGGTTTGAAACCGCAAAATTGGTCATAACAACCAGATATGCTAACTGAACCAGCATCGTCAAAGCTACTAATCACAGCAAATCAAGGGAGCTCTTTTCTCCCGCCCGCACATCCGGAGCTCTTCCCCACGTCCGTGATACCTGATTGGATGTAAATCCCGCTAGCTGGTGGGTAGATCGCCGCTGAATCTCAGCATCCAGCGGGAGAAGATCACTGCCACCTCCCGAGGGAGAAAAAATGCACTACACTTACAGGACAATGGTAAAAGTAGGTTGAGGAACTTTTGCAATTAAAAATTTATGAGAGAATTTAGAAGAGTTTGATCGAATTTCCTGTTTTATTTGTGCCCATTCTACCATTTAAAAAAAGCCTTACTGGAATGCTCAAAGAACCTAGTTTAGGCACCTAAAAGCAGATTTTCAAACTTAAAAATCCGCGGTCAATCAATCAATTCCCTACGCCAATCAATTTCCGCGGCCAGTCAATCAATTCCCTGCGTCAATCAATTCCCGCGGTCAGTCAATCAATTCCCTGCGTCAATCAATTCCTGCGGTCAATCAATCACTTCCCTGCGTCCATCAATTCCCGCAGTCAATCAATCAATTCTCTGCGTCAATCAATTCCCGCAGTCAATCAATCAATTCCCTGCGCCAATCAATTCCCGCGGTCAATCAATCAATTCCCTGCGCCAATCAATTCCCGCGGTCAATCAATTCTCTGCGTCAATCAATTCCCGCAGTCAATCAATCAATTCCCGCTGCCAATCAATCAATTCCCTGGTTCCTCGCGCAAGGGCCCACTGTCGCGCGCGGCGACCCGCAGGGACGCGAGGCGGTGACGCGCCCGCGGGCAGCGCTGAAAAATGACGCGCCGCTCGCCGCGCCGCCCCGCCCAGTGTCGGCGACGCTCCCAGGCCGCTCCCCAAATTGCCGGAACGCCATTACGCCACGGGAGTTTCCCGGTTCGTGGTCGGGGTTTATCGCCTCGTGGCATTCATCACGGGGATGTAATGAATAAAATTGCTTTACTGTGACCTAATACATCAAGTAACCGCTCCAATTACGGAAGACCGGGAGGACGGAAAATTCTGAAAAGTTTTTTAAAAAGGAAGGGAAAGAAAAAAGTTGAAATGACGTTGGATGCTGGTTTCTTCTGCTTCGTGGTGATGTCTGTGGCGAACAACCAAATTGGATGGTTGATACGTTAGAAAATGTTTTCGAATGAATATTGATGGTCAGTAATAAAGGATCGAGTCAAGAGGTTTTTGTGTGTCTGTCGTCATTGGTAATTTGATTAGAAATGACATCCCTAGTGCTATACATTTGGACCCAACTGGCAAACTAGGTTGTCGCAACTGTTCCTAATCGATGTGTTATATCTTGTATCTCCAATCTAAATTGTTTATCGATAGATTAAGTTAACGATGCGGCTTTTTGGGTTTTGGATGCTTAAGTTGTTGCACAATTTCTTTAAAAAAGCTTCGTCTTAATTCGCATAATTATATTAAATTATCTCTACGTCATTTTGATGTAAGAGGTCGGTAAGTACTGAGTTTCGTATAAATGTCAGTCTCATAATCATTATGACTGTCGTCGCAAAAACACACGTCTCATTATAATAAATAACTCTCATCCACATTATTAACACAGCTGAAATGTGGTATATTCAAGTCATTGCCGAGTTTTTTTTATCACGAGACGAGTATTGTAATATTATATGAGTAATCTGTGCGTTCTGTGTATCATCGACACTAATACACACAGTAATTGGTAGTTAACTTCTAATCACTCCACATGTCACTACATCTGATATCAGGATTATTCCTAGCTGTAATTTTTAGAATTTGTCTTGAGCTTTCGTATCGTTCAAATAATATTGTGACATGACTTGATTACTTTTTTAGAAAAATGTAGATATCAGATGTTTCACGAATTCTCATGGAGATTCTGAAAACAATATTATTAAATTTACTTATTTTTATGGTGAAGAATTAAACTTCACCCAATGCAGAAAGGGTACATCTTACATTTTCACAACTTTCCAGGAGAAGAAAAAACTTATTTGCATGGAGGCTTATCAATATTATATTTTGTAACTTTTCCTGCAGATACATTTGAAATATCTGAATGTAGGTACTATAAAATACATAGAAATATTTTTTCAAAACTAATTTGAAAATTGTACCCTTTGTACATTGGATGAGAATCTCATTATACTTTTTCATGATAATGTTTCAAACAATGCTTACATCAAAAATATGATTTTATTCTCATGTCAATACATTGTTTAAGTAAAAATACAGAGTTTAAAAATATTTAAGGGCGAATGAGGTAAAAAATCATTTTTTGGAAGATAAAAAATGACAAATTATTTTTAATAATTAATTTTAAATTATTAAAAGTTCCGTAGCTTTTAAGCTTCACCAAAATTATTAGGTCTCACATACAAACCCTTACTAGTAGGCGTCTTGAATATAGTTGGGGTCAAAATAATTGAAGTAACTTAAAATCTCATCTGGATTAAGATATGAAGTCTCAAAACATTTCAGACGACGTTTGTTGTCTTCACCTGCCTTTCTCTCTGGAATTATTCTCCTTAGAATTCACAAAACTTTGTCCAAATCATTTATTAATGACATTTATTTTTCTAAGTTCTGAATTAAGTTTATTGTTGCCTTAATGTTCATCCTCTAAATTTATGTTTTTAAACAAAATATAACGTCATTTCCCCATAAAAGATATTTACAGAACTGTTTTAAAGAACATCGAAACTCAAGTATACACAATAAAATATAGCACACAACATAGTCTTTAGAAATTTCACATAGCTGCCTAAACTTCAACCAATGCAGGAACATCCCCTTTCTGCATTATATTGTTCTTTTAATTCACGGATTCAGTAGGAAGGACAAAAGAAAATAAGTTACATTTTTAGACAGTGAAAGAGAAAGCTAAAACGAAGACATACCACTCATAGCATTAAAATAGTCGAAATGTGAACAAGTACCCTGCGTTGGACGGTTGAACTATTCTATAATTCCTTTAAATCATACGATTGCTGGCAAAAATATCAATTTATTTTGCAATATTGTTTAGCGTCTGACGAAAAGCTTGCGATATTCGAATATTTTGTTCGGGAAATTAACCATTAGCATTGGTGTGCTTTCCACACGATCCCTTTAGATTCATCCTTTACAAAAACTGAGTTCTTCCTTTTGTAGAAATATACCTATTTAATATAATTTAGTATGCGTTTGTTTTTATAATGGATTCAAGTTTTTCTAATGTTAATCACAAATTATTCTAGAAAAACTGGATGATTGTTGAAGAAGAGCATCAGAGCGCGTCTTTTTAGTTGGAAAAATATTTTAAAATACGATATTTCTATTATTACGCTATTTTAAGAAGGGAACGCAGAGGAAATTCCTGAGAGAATTGACTGCAATACATCTCTGAATTGAAAAGAGAACAAAACAATGAAGTATGACAGACAGACGCAAATAAACATAAGAGAATCTTTGGTATGACGTTCCGGTCCAGGTCTTAAAGGAACCCCTTCCACCCGGGCACATAAATCGAGTGGCAACGGACACTTGGCGCGTAACGCACCGTCACGCGCCGCGAGCAGCCCAGTTCGCAAAGCAGTTTACGAGTGAGCGCTCGCGAGGGTCAACAACGCATACTAAACGACGCATCAGCCCTCCCGCAACGAGCGCACGAATTCATTATGCATGCCGCAGAACCCGCACCCCGCCGTCCCAAACCAACCTCAACCTCATCATTTACCAGTCCTGTCAAAATATTACCCCGGGGGTTTATTTCCGCGAAAGAATTCCCGGATTCCAGAATCCATCCGGGGTGAAAGCCGTGTTTTTACGGGCCAAACATCAAATAAAAACGTATTTCTATTTGAGGAGGAAAAAAAACGCCAGTTCGGGGCTTCGGTAGGCTACCCAAAGGGGGTAAAGTCGGTTGAAAGCGTCCCTGGGGAACGCCTGGCGTGCCGTGAAACTCGCGGCCCCGCCCTTGGGATGTGACTGCGCATAGTGCGACAAAACGCGGCGTTGTTTTGGGCGGGGAAGGGGTGCGTCGCGCCGCCGCCGTGGCTTTTCCCTCGCCCGCACGTGAGCCCCAGCGGCGTGCGGGCGAAGCTGCTGACGTCATGTCTGGCGCGGGCCGGCGCGTCGGTTGGAGCGAGCGCCGAGGGGCGGGTCGCGCTTCGGAAAGGGGCGGAACCCAGCTATTACCGCGGGTGGATGCGCGCCAAAGGGTTGCCGCGCGGGGCGACCCGTGTCTCTTCCGGGCGACTGGAGCGGGACGCACTTTTTTTTACGTTTTTTTTTTTCAGCTTCGCCTTTTTCCCCCCGGGGCCCGAAGATGTACCCCCTGGGACAGGGTGCCGCGCCACGCAACCACCTGTCGTCCAGACGCGGGGAGACGCCCGGCGGGAAGGCGGCATTCGATAAGGGGCGGTCGATTGTTGAGGATGGTAAGGTATCGGGTTGCCATCTTTGCGTTGACGTGATTCTACTTGTCGTTGGGTATTCAAGTGTGTGCTTATACGTTTTTCTCGGAGAAATGATCTCGAAAGGGAATGGGACTTTTAATGGGATCGCCTTTCCTTCTCCAGAATCTTTGTAAGCTAAATGTTTTGTCCACATGGACAACAAGTTTCAATGCAGTTTTGTGGTATACAGATATGGAAATAATGCCCCACGCACGGTGTATTCAATACAACAAACGATTAACTTGCATTTGTATTTAATCGTGAATAAGTATAAATTCATAATGAGAAATTTTTGTGAATATGTGGAAATATTAATATGGTCTATTAATTACACATTTCGATATGTGATAGCTATATATAAAGTAGGTGAAAATACTAAAATAATTAGCAATGTAAGAGATACAAGATCAAGTCACAATCACATCCCATATATCTTTGGAAATCTTGAAGTAAGAATCGGGATAACACAGAAGGTAATTAAGAATCATTCTCCAACGTCCCCAAACTATCACTACGATGCCGAGAACGTAACTTTGAAACGGACACTTTCATCGATCACAATTATCAAACTCTCATTCTCATTTCTCTCCTTAGCTGCTACAGGTCTGTCTCTTTAATGACTATGTGTAGAGTACTACACCCCACATCAAATTTCTCTTCTTAGGTTGCGAGCTTCGATTTCTCGGCAGATGCTACTTACCAGTTCTCACTTTCCCTTGATCCTCACCAACAACCATTAGCACCGAGCGTAAGTACGCTCCAGCTGAACCATCATTCATACTCAAATTATATATTACTTTCCTCTTTCAAAAGGAATATATTTCCAGCGCGTGGTCTACCGCGCTGTGTAAAAGCCGAGCATTAACAAGACACTACGACCCCATTAGGCATATCCACTCCACGATCTCCGGTTAACATCTCTTGAAGAGGCGTTATCGATTTAAACGGGGTGCCGTACCGATATGTATCGGGGAGTTTAGGGCAGCCCTCCTAGCCCTCGGGAACGCACCCCCAAGGCGTGGAGGGCTCACAAATCTCGGATAGGGAGGCAAAGGGTTGCCGCCTCCCCGGCCGACGCCGCCACCGGCCACCTGTAGGAAGTATTAATCCCTGGCCAATTTGCTGGCAAGATAGCATCTGTCGGGATAAGATCGGCCGCTGTGGCACTGGCAGCGGATACGGCGGCGGCGGCGGCGTGCGCTCTCTCTGAGCCAGCGGGACAACGGTCTCCCTCGGAGATTCGGAGATACGGCGGCGGACCCCTGTAACGGGACACCTCCGTCCACGAGGGAGGCTAGAATTCAGAGGGTAGCAGGAAAGGGGTTGCACAGGTGGGCGGTGGTGATATAAAATATTAGGGTATAAAGAAGTGACGGACCTTGAAAATTGCCATTGATAAAGAAAGGACGGAAGTGATTCGGGTGGTAGGACAATATGATACTGATAAGGTGATAGATATCCGCCGCATTTCTTACACGTCTCCAAGAAATACATATGTAAATTAATCGTTTGTGCGAAACGACGAAGAAAAATATAACTTAATAAATTTTGTTGGCATACGTTAAACAAAGGATGAGTAAATCCAGTTAGTAATCTCTGATGAACTGAGGATGTATATTATTTTATTTTATAGGTGGGTATATGTTATGATAAGCAAAAAGCTTGATAATGCAATTTCATCAACGCATGTAGTTTTCAAATTATAAGATAGCCAAATAAAGCCATCTTTGTTAAAGTTTAAATCGTATTTATAAACGTGCGACTGTGCTATTATGTGGGAGGTTCATTGATGACATTTACAACTCATTGGTTGGTATAAATATAACGAAAATGTTGTTACAAGGAAAAAGATGTCACTTCAAGTCCGCGCTGTATTATTATATTCAGCGTACCCAACTCGAATAGTAAGGATTTAGGGGTCAACGCTATTATAAATCTGATATTAAGTTATTTCTTTAATGAGTCAGACACTCATCAGGCCAAAGGCGAACTTGTTTTTAAGTCACAGTGTAACATTATATTATTAAAGCAGTTATGTCTAGATGAAAATTAATCGCACTTTGAATATCAGTCTCTCAAAGTTTTATTCGTGGAGAAGGTAATTAGAGAGCTTGCTCCACAACTGGAGCACCTGCGGCAAGTTTTGCGCCGGGGCCACCTGCCAAATCTGCCCTGAGAGCATTAGTGAGTGCAAAACACGTTCACTCTCAATTAGCAAAGTGAAGGTGATTGGAATCGCTGTTAATCGTCGCACTGGCGCGCGGTTCCAGAGCAGATAGCGCTCATGAGATCGCATCGGGAGTGTCGAGAAACACAGATCGTCCGATTTCTAAGCGATACCATCGCCGTCGTTTTCATCGGTCCTCTTGCGGACGTGTAATTATGGGGGCGTCACGCCTTGAAGGTGACTGACGTAGCGATAGTGAGAGTGGAGGCAGCGTGTGATGGAGGAAATTGGTGCTCAAATTATCAAATTTTACTCTTCATTTTATTATTATTTTTACAATTACCCTATTACAAATTTTATTGCAATTACGACTGTTTATGTTCTCTGCCTCCCCTTCAGTTTATTGTTTGCTGCTTCATTTGCTTATTCTTAGGTGCCCTTGAAATCCTTCCGTTTATTTTCATTCCTGATGGTTCATAATCTAAAGTTTCGATCATATTCAAGTTCATTTACGTTAATTTGTACATACTGAAAATTACATTTGTCGCAATTCCCTAGCCTCTCTAAAGAAAAAAAATGAAAATGTTTTCCTTTCTTTCATTAAGTGGCGTGAAGTTTCTTAAGTGAAGTGAAGAATCTTAAGTGAAATAAGAGGGAAACGACTGAATTTTTAATGGAGTATTTGCTGAAATTGACGAAAATAGTAGTAAACGAGGGGGAACTTATAATGACCACGGTAACGCACCTTCTTTCCTCGAAGTGAAACTTCTCAGAAAATCATGTACCTAACAGTCATGATTCCCTTGATTTGTTTGCTAAAATAAACAAAAATATATCTGACTCGATTCACGACACAATGATTAGCTACGAAGTAAAATAAAATGATAAGCTTCCCGATTTGAATTCGATGAAATATGAACAAATTATCTTATGCATTCCTATTTACTCATACATTAAATTTCTCCGTTGTACGAGTGAAATATATTGTTATTAATATTAATGTATTATAATAACTAATTAAATATATTAAAATTTCATCGAAGTAATCTTATTATGAATTGCATATTCATTTTAGTTTCCTTGGTAGGCAATGTAGACCCTCTCCTCATTCAGAGCAACGAAATGAGGATCCTTGCAGTCCCAAGGCTGCAGCTCAAGGAGACATCGGGGAGGTAGGGGGTAGGTGGTGGGAAGCTAAGTTGCCATGGCGACGGCTGGCTACAGTCAATATCAGATGTGGGGACGACGGCGAGGGTAGGGTGGTCACAGAGGCGGGGACAGATGGGAGGGGCGGTGGGATGGGGCGGGGGAGGAGGAGAGGGGCCAAAGGCGGGCGGGCGAGGAGGGAGAGGGGGGGTGCCGGGGCAAGAGGAAATGGACGAGGATGAAGAGGGGATGATGGTAGTTGGGACCGGGGGCAAGGCCGAGGATGGGGCGAGGACGGGCAGAAGCGAGAGAGAGAGAGGGAGCGATAACAAGAGCGACGGTGGGGGCGAATGTGAATTCGAAGGTGGATACAGGGGCCAGCGGAGGGTGTGGCGTGAGGGATGGGCAGGGGAGGAGGGGAGGTGGCCGAAGGCAAGTGGGAGAGAAGGACAAGAGTGAGTTGGAGAGGGGAATTGGGTGGGAGAGAGGGTGAAACTGGGTGAGGGTGAGAGACAAGTGTGGATGAAAGTGGAGTTGGGACCGGGGCTGAGGGCAAGGTTTGGCGCGAAGACGGGCAGAGGCGGGTCGAGAACGTGGGAGGGAAAATGGGTGAGGATGATAGTGAAGCGGAGATGAAAGTGGAGTTAGGACCAGGGGCGAAGGCGAGGACGAGCAGAGGCGGGGGAGAGAGGGGGCGGTGACAAGAACGACGGTAACGGCGAGTGTGAACGCGAAGGTGGTTACGGAGGCCCATGGCGGGGGCGGGCGGGTGAGGGTAAGTGGGTGATGGCGAGGAGGAAGCGGGGCTGAAGATGCGGTTGGCACCGGGGACGAGGGCGAGGATGGGGCGAGGACGCGCAGAGGCGGGTGAGGGGGCGGCGACAAAAGCGACGGTGAGGGCAAGCGTGAATGCGAAGGCGGATACAGTGGCCCGTGGCTGGGGCGGGGGCGGGGCGGGGGCGTTGTGGGAGCGGCCGGCGTGGATCAGGTGCGAGAGGCGCGGCGCGGCGAGCGGTCGCGTGTCGGGTCCGCGCGGCGTTGGCCGCGCCCCGCCCCTGTCCTTTCACTGGACAAAGGCTGGTCCTCACCTGGGGCGACACCAACAGCTCACTCCCTGTCACCCCGTCGCCCGCTTCGCTGCACACACTGGCCCAGCGCCGGACACAGCCTCCGCCACGCAAATCAACAGAATGTATTTTCTCAGGCGTGCAAATGCTCCGTGCACGACCCAAGTTTGAAAAGAATTACTCGCTTGTTTGTTACGCAAACATTTTGCTTTCCAATGTCTGCGTAGAAATGCGCTCCTATTTCAGGATACTAAACACTGCTTGGAATTTAAGGCATAAGTAAAGGAAAGCAATGCAATGCTCATTGACAACATGTTTGTAAACTTTGAGATATTTTTGAACAATTAACGATATTTTGCTGTCTTCTGTACTCCTTTTATTATGTGCTGCCAGGTAAAATATGAATTTGTTGTGAAATATAAAAAAATGCAAATATTTATTTTTTTAACTAAAAAAGTAGAACTTCTCTGGGTTTCTGAGTTTTGCCACCCAGAATTGTCATCCATGTCGTGAGATTCAAGTGGAGTCAAAGGAAACGAAACATCATATTTACCAAATGCTAGTAGTATTAAAGAGAATGTAGTATTAAATGAATATTAAAACTATGTTAAATTCGCAGAAAGTTTCTAGAAACAAAATTTCTAAATTGTGGGGTTGAAAAAATGTTCTGTGAGGATAAACCAATTATATTTAACACAAAACAATGTAAAAATCAAGATAGAAACTTCTGATACTATTCCTTAAATACGACAAAGCTTAGATGATTAAAGTGTGATAAAACCCCTAAGATTATATGAGACTTTTGACCTATCTTGCACGTTTACATGTTACATCTAGTTCTTAACAACTCCTATATTTCGTACTGACTGTATTCTATAATACAAAAAGTACGTACAAGTAATAATACACATATTTTCTCGAAATTCATACAACCCATGTAAGCCCACGTGTTTTCTTACAATGAACATGAATTCTCAGAAGAGACCCAAGAGAGTTTCCAAGCGAAACCTGCTAAGCATCACGCGCATCGCATTGACTGCGAGAATCCGCGCCGCTGCTCCTTCTGTACTCTTTCGGGGATTATACCTCTTCGTCGACCCGTTCGGGCGCGCATTCGCGAAATCCACCGCGTTCCCGCATGCTGCGGCGGACACCGGGCTCGTCGCACGGCGGCTGTAATGCGGGCGATAACAAGGGCATCGCGGCGGGGGCGGCGGGGGCGGCGGGGGCGGCGGCGGCGGGGGCGGCGGCGGCGGGGCGGCGGGGGCGGGGCGGCGGGGGCGGGGCGGCGGCGGCGGGGCGGCGGGGGGGGCGCGGGGCGATGGAGGCGGGGGCGTTCGGCAGCTGCTGCGCCGCGGTCCTCCGCGTCGAGATAGCATCAGTGCGACGCATCTGCCTCTCCTTTGGGCCGGCCGTCCCGGAAGATCGCTATCGCCCCATTGTGCGCGCGAGGCCCGATGCGATAGCCATCTTCGGATCTGCAGGTACCCGCCCGCGTCCGCCCCCGCGCTGGCGCGCCTTCGCGCCTGATTTGGCTGTGTTGTTGAAGTTCCGTCTGGAGTACAGAATTGGTTGACAACTTTTCCTCCTGAATTGTAAATTCAGGAATTTAAATTGTATATTGTTCGAAAAAGTATCAAAGGAGGCGATCAGTTCATTTTGCTTTATTTGCGAATAAGCTATCATTAAACTTTAATATTGGTGTGAATGCAAATAATAAATTTTAATTAAATTAATCCCTACAATTAAATTGTATTTCAACAAAACGTACCACATCAGCATCAATTGTACATGTAATTCTCTACGCATAAATTTCTGATGGATTGTTCAAGAGGTAAAATCTGCGGCATTATCCACGTTGCGAGATCATGAAAGCTCTTTTCCATAATATCATACCACTCTCAATATCACTGACAGCTTCAATATGGCTCTTCTTGTAAAATTATGTTAAAAATATATAATATCGTAGCAATCGAATTATCTCTTCGGCGCAAGATTATTTAATCCAATTTATTCTTATAAAAACGAATGAGACAGTGGTTATCCTCATTGTGCTTATTATCAGATATTTCATGGCCAGGAGGCGGATTTTGATGACATAAAACATCGCCAAAAAATGATAAACAAAATAATCTTTAAATTTTTTTAAAATGCCATAACTGTAAAGAAAAATGTCGTAAAAAATTTGATCAAAACCAGTTCAAATGAACAACTCAAGCTGTTGGGTATGTTACTGACGTAATCCAGGCTAAAAAAAATCAAATAGGCTACTCAGGAATTCTGTGGAGAGCATTTGTTGTATCTCTTAAATATTATTTGAAGCAAGTACCATTGAAATGGTTCTAAAATCGATGAAATCAAAAAATGTTTTAAAATGACGGGAAAAGGCAAAAATCAAGTGACTTATAAGTCGAAATCGATGAAACATTTTAAAAAATGTCATACAAAAAGGAATAATTTCCTTTTGTCATAGCATAAAATTAAGTTCTATACTAAAAGAATTGTTCTAAAGTGAAAAGAAAACATGACATTTCATTAAACTCCGTCCCTATTCATGACTACTTGCAATTTTAAAAAAATCTTCTCTTCAATTTCTTCGAATTTATTTCGAAACAATTTTCCCAAAATTTGTTGGAAAGGCAAATCACAGCAAGGACATCTGTAAAGTCTAAGGAGAAGTCTGTGAAAACGTTCCGTGCTGCAGTGGGTGTTCCCCAAGGCCAGCCGCGGCTTCGCGGTCTTCTTGTCTCTTTGGAACTGCTTTGCGCGGAGGGGGCTCCCCAGCTCGGTCGCTTAGGGGGCGGTTTCGCCCCGCAACCACCGCTCCTCCCTGGGGCGAGCCGCAAGCAACGGGAGCCCTCGCCAAGGATATTCCCAGGAGGGCGGCAACACGACCGCGAGAGAATTTGTGAAGGCACCGCGAAGAAATGTCCAAATGATGCTGCATTGTGCACTTCGAGTCGCGAACACTTCACCAACGCGAGGAAGAAGGTCCGACAGATCGAGAAATGCCCGGCGGTGAGAGGAGCAGGCAGGATATGTGTGCTTTCAAGTGCCGGTCAAAAGTATGTTCGGTGAAACCCTCTAGATCTTTCTAGCGTCACCTGACCCACGAGTGCTGTTGACGTGTTGTGGCCCCTCGAGCAGAAGGTGAGAAGGGGACATACTTCTGACGCAGAATTAGACCTCAAATCCTTGTCTATTGTGTCTTTTGATGTGCTATCATATTCCTTAATTCATGAATTTGCACTGAAATAAATGACTTCGTGATGGTAAAGAATTATCAGATTTCGCGCATAGCGAGTTTGTGTGTGCATAAAAGCCACTTCAAACCTGGAAAATGAACGTGATGTTACTTAGAATTTAGGTGAATCCGGGTCAGGTAATATTCAAGTGACAAACATGTGTATTAACAGCATGATAATAAACTGCACAAAACAACCTCGGTTTTATTCCAGTTAACACGAGATGTTTATCGTAAGTTTTTCCAGTTTGCACTCTGATTTTTCATAGAATCTCGTCTCTTTTGGTAGTGAATAGTTGCACACATTTTTGCACTTTGGATTCTTGCGACATGTGTTCACTTCACTAACGCAGAAACTCAGAAATACATTCGAGACCCAGAATACACAACGTTCATGAGGTACTGCCCCTACAACGGTTGACGCACTAAGTCATTCGTATTTCTTTCTCTCCAGTAACAAATCATAGTCAACCCATTGAACAAAATATATATGACACTCTAAAAGAGAATAGTAATACATACTCATATGTGCATTGTGTATTATCACCTTGAAGAGAATTGGAGATGAGAGTAATTGACACGTATAATCAGAGAAAAAAGTATCTTCGAGTCTTCTTGCTCTTTCTTTTCATTTAAAGGTGATGATGGTGACTAAGTATAAAGAAGTCACCTGTGTGACAGTCATATGTCAATGAGACAATGCACGAATATTGTTGAAATTTGATTGGATCTCGAATTGAAATTGAAATATTCGACATTATCATTGTCTTAATTTTACCTAAAATAGTACTAAACCTATTTGAGGTCGATTGCATTTGCTGGATCTACAAGTTCTTTACGTGCCATTTGAAAAAAAATATAACACATTGGTCAGAAATAGTCCTATGTAAAGACATGAAGTAGTGAACGAACACCATTTTGTTGTAGAACAAACCGTGCGTATAAATGGTTGTTTACCATCTTTGTCGTAATGTACGTTTAACTATGTGAATATTTTGCAAACGTAATGAGTCTTTGTAGCAATGTTTGACGTGTAAATTAATGACAAATAATGGACTTCAATTGTAACGTAGATTCATGTCTAATGAGGTTACATGACACTTGAAAGCAGTGATCTTTGTTTTCCATTCAAATAAATCTCTGAAAAGTAGATACTTCCAACCCAACCACATTCGAAGTCCCGTGCCCATACATTCACTATTCATTCCAATACACTTTATTGTGTATGTCCCAAGTACGATGGGTACAATTTCAAATGATTTCCATCTAAATTTTCCCAAACACCTCTAAATCTCGTTATGCTTGTTTTTCACCGGCAGAGTGATGGGTCTCATGATACGTAGAAGACGTCTCCACGCATCGCCTCCCAAAAACCCAGGCCGTCCGACACCCGGCGTAACACGGCCACAAAGCGCGCATCAGCGGTAACGAACACATATTTGCGCGGTGTGGGGGATCCTCGGCCCTCGCGACCGCTCCCTGCGTGCCGCGCGCGGCCAGCGCCGGCGCGTGCAACCGGATCCACGCGATGCTGCGCCCAGATACACGCGCCGCGCGTGCGCCGAGCCGCTGTTTGCGAAAGCCTCGCGATCAAACAAACGCCTGCCAGCCGAGATGCGTATCGCGGCGCTGTTTGCGACGACGGAGGCGGCGGAGGAGGCGGCGGGGGCGGCGGCGGCGGAGGCGGCGGCGGAGGAGGCGGGAGCGGGGATGATGGCGGGGGCGGGGGCGGGGGCGGCGGCGGACGCGGCGGGGGCGTCAGCGGGGGCGGGGACGATGGCGGATGCGGCGGCGGCGGGGGCGTTGGGGGTGGCGGGGGCGTTGGGGGTGGCGGGGCGTTGGGGGCGGCGGGGGTGGCGGGGGCGGGGGCGCGGGCGGGGGCGGCGAGGGCGGCGGGGGCGGCGGGGGGCGGCAGGGGCGGCGGGGGCGGGGAAGCGGGGGCGGCGGGGCGGCGGGGGCGGCGGGGGCGGCGGGGGCGGCGGGGGCGGCGGGGGCGGCGGGGGCGGCGGGGGCGGCGGGGGCGTCGCCGCCGAGCTTTGTCGCACAATCAGCAAACAGCAGGAGGAGGAGGATTGAGAATGGAGGTAAGGACTGGCAAGGACGCGCGTAGACGCTACCTACCTGCCGCGCTGATTGAGATCTTCCTGGGCGACGTCGCGACTGCGAAATGACGCAGGCGCCGCCCGCGCTGACGGAGACGCGCTGTGTTTGGCTGTAGACGTAGTAAGCGTGGGAGGGAAGACGTTTGAAGAGAAAAGAAAAGGGAAGGGGCGAATTTAATGTGTGCCTAGTGTGCTTTGCGCGATGTGTTACTTGCGAGTAGAGTCAAAGGATTGCGCTCGGATAATTTATAATAGTGCCGCTCATGGAGAAGCATATTAAGAACCAAACTTTGAAGTTTTATAAATAAAAATAATTTAAAACATTGTATAAGGATCAAATTATAAATCTACCAGTACTTATTGAATTCACGACCACACTATTAATTCTAGAAATAGTGAATGGGTGTTGGTACTTTTTCAATAGGTAAAACAATGTATAATGAAGTGATTTATGTCAGGGGCAGATCCAGCCGATAATTTGTTTGGGGGAGGGGTATCATCGATTTTTGTTAAATAATAAACATATTTGTTGTTATTTTGTATGCTTTGCAGTGTGTATAAGATACTATACAATACTATTTTTAAATAATTACATAATTCTAACAAAAATATTTAAATGAATTGGTAAATAAAAAAGTAAGAAACGTTTTTCTCTATGCCTTTTTGGGGGGTGCCATAGGCTCCTGTATCCGCCACTTATTTGTAAGCAGTGTTCTAGATGAATGTTCAATTGGCGATAATTGCAGAATACTATAACGAACATTAAGCTTTTTATTCAGAACTGTTATTAGACCAGCGATTTTCGTCTCCCGACCTTGTGTTTTGAATCTTGACGAATAATTTAATGTTCAACATGAAGTCACTTATTATCGTTTCGCGACACCGTTCGTAAAATGATCATGGATGAATTGAAACAGGAAAATGCACCTTTCAGAATGAAACTTCCAAAAGAAAATGCAATCTATTCCAGGAAAGGTGACATCCTCCATCAACTCCCTACAAGTCCCCGCACTCTACCTTTAAAAGCATCACTGAGAGGACGTCTTCCAAATGAAGATACATCCCGTCCTCATCATCAGTAGACTACGTCACGATTCTCATCCAGAAACTTCAGAGGAGTTCACGGAACCTGACTCCCAGACTAAATGACGTTATATAAATGTTCACCTGACAAAAATCACATAATTAGCACCCTTGAGACGACTAATGGGGACACCCCATAAAAATAACTCTAAGGCTTTCCAGGGAAGCCCCAGCGAAGAAAAGATTTTCCCAGAGCACCCACGGGAGGCGTTGCTGTCGCCCTGCGTGAGTTGGGTTCTGTCTGGCCCCGCCCACAAAAAACGGATAAACAAGAGGAGATATTATTAAACGGCGTTATCGGGAGCTCTTTCTTCCTAATCGACGTCATTAACGAGGCTTGATTTCCCCTAAGATAGGAAGGGGGCGTGTGACTGCAGGGGCGAACACCTCCCCCTTGGACCTCTCCCTCTGTCCTAGACTTAGAGAGAAAGTAAAAGATGCGGTGGAGAGAAGCCAGATGTACACAAATCCACGACTGATATTGTAAGATGGACCATGGAACAAACCAACAACTTCTTTATGTACGTACACGGTTGTTAGAGAATACCTTGATGTCTGGCAATGCTTTTTCAAAAAAAATTTACATTCACATACAACATTGCGTTTTACTTATATCAGAAATTATTAGGCAATGGACACGTTTTTCTTTAGACCAACAACACCAAGCTTAGAATAATACAGCAAACATATTTTTCATATTTTGACATAAAGTAGCCTATTACTATCAGAACACTTCAACAAAACATTTCATTAATATGGATTAAGAAGTAAAATTTAATATTAATATTAATAACTGCTATATCAAAGTGATAATATATTTATAAGGTATGCACCTTCGTTTTAAATTTCAGAATGTGAGTGAAAAAAATGCTTGATATTTCTGTTGTCTTTTCATGTAAAGAGTTTCGTGAATGGATTGATATATAATTGCCGTTTAAATGCGTTCATATGTGAACCATAATTCTATAATTATTTGACAAATGCAATTTTAATAATTAGGTATCTAGCCTACTGTTCAAGTGTACGCAACCGTGAAAATCAGTGGTAACTGACAAATAGAAATCAACGATCAATTTCGATACAAAATTAGATTAATATTTAATAGCTAGTAATTGGAAAACATGGAAAGATTATACTGACAATATTTTCGATACCCCTTCATTACAATGACTACGAAGATTTCGAATAACATTACGTAACAAGCGAAATAGGTACCATCATACGGTTAAGGCAAAAGTATGAGTCAGAAGAAGAAGCTGATACAGTACATTTCAGGTCGTAAGATCAGTGAGCAAAGTAGCAAAATGATAGGTGTTCATAAAGCGAGATTGAGGGAGTAATGCATGGCGTACGTTGGAAAACGGACAGACCACATATGGCTCTGTAACTACCGAAAGCGAGCGGAGAATGCATGAACGAGTAGAGCGTCAGATATGATTCGTCGTAATTGGCCGTGCCGCGGGCAGTGCGTAATGATTCTATCTCGCGTAAGGAACGAGAGGCGGTTGCGCGCTGCCGCGAGCCACCCGTCGATTCGGCAGCCCTCGCCCCGCCCACTGCCCAGTGCCCGCCGTCCAATTCCCGCCGCCCATCGCCCATCGCCCACCGCCCATCACCCACCGCCCATCACCAACCGCCCACCGCCCACCGCCCACCGCCCACCGCCCACCGCCCACCGCCCACCGCCCACCGCCCACCGCTCCCGCCCATAGCAGTGACTACAAGCATCCGCCCACCACTTACAGCCCACTGCCAACCACCCGCCGCCATCCGCCCACTGCCCATCGCCCATCGCCTACCACCAACAGGCCACCGCTCCCACCCACAGCTCATTGCCTACCAGCATCCGCCCACTGCTTACCACCCACCGCCGACCGCCCACCTACCACCGCCCACCACCCACGCCCATAGCCACTGCTTACCAGCATCCGCCCACCGCTTACCGCTCACTTCCAACCGCCCACCGCACACCTCCCACTGTCCACTGTCCACCGCCCACCGCCCACCGCCAACCACCCCCGTCCAAAGCTCACTGCCTACCAGCATCGGCCCACCACTTACCGCCCAACCGACCACTGCCATCGCCCAGTGGCAACCGTCTCCCTCCGCCCACTTCTCACCATCTGCCACCAACCGCCACCCATTCACCTTCCGTCACCTACTGTCTACCACTTACCACTGACCGCCCAACATTCACTGCCCACCGCCAACGCCCATTGGCGACCTCCACCACTTTCCGGCTACTTCTCACCGTCTACCACTCACCGCCCACCACTCACCTTCCGTCACCACTATCCACTGCCCACCGCTGACCGCCCACCTCCCACCGCTGGCTGCCCACCAACCACCGCTGACTGCCCAACACCCTCCGCCCACCACCACCGCCCACTGGCCACCATCCCCCTCTCACGGGTCACTTCTCACTGCCTACCACCCACCGCCCACCGCTCACCTTCCATCACCCACTAAACACCAACAACCGCTTACCGCCCACAGCCCATTGCCCATCGCTTACCGCCCAACATCTATCGCCCACTGCCATTATCTACTGGCAACCGTCCCCTACCCACTTCTCACCGACTGCCACCCACCACCCACCGTCCATATCCCACCACCCACTATCCACTGCTTACCACCCACCGTTCACCATTCACTATCCACCACCCGGCGACCACCGTCCACAATCCACCAAACATCGACCATCGCTTCTACTGCTCGCGCTCTCTGGCAGCTCGTGTTCCGTCTCGACCACCCTCACCATCATTTCGTGATCTCTCCATCACCTCTCTCTGTTTTATTTCTCTTTATCTCTAATTCTGGGAAACGAAAATGTTTCCAACCCCATCTTAATTCCTGAAAATAATTCCAAAACACCTTTCATTCCTATTTCTTTGTTTATTTGTTCATTAATTGAGTTTACGAATTTTGTTCTGTTTATATGCTGTTTTGCTTAGTTTCTTCCATTTCCTGAATCTACAGTTTCTTCGCTGACTCTACACTCATTCATCCACATCAGCGTATGGGCGTACACCGAGGAGCAGGGGAGTAACTATGCTTCTTTTCTTCTCTTTCATCTCTCCCCCTATATTTTTCTTCCCCTTCTCACTCCTTACATGGTAATACGTAAAAAGTATTCGGAGCCAACCGAGCAAGTGCACTCGTAAGGAAGTGCGGAGTCGTATTCGATCGACGCTTGCGACCTAAGACCCCAGTTCCCCGACTTTTTGTTTTCACTCCGCCCCGCCCCTCCACGTTCTACCACTAGACATTCCTCCCCGCCTCCCCGCTTCACATCTCACATTTTCCGTCCCGTCCCACCACGCTCTGCTCCGTCCCGTCACGATCGACCCTTCCTCACCACGGATTCTAACTCCAATTCTTCGATCATTTTTTTCGTTCTGCCCCTTCCTCTCTACATTCTACTCCCACAAATTCTTCCCCGCCTCGACTCATCCTTCCCCGCTTGACAAACCCCCCTGTCCTGCCACGCTTCTCCCCGCCCCGTCCCGCCATGCCCTGTCCCGCCGCCACGACCTATCCCGTCCCACCCCGCTTTTCAAGCCCATTTTTCCTATCTTTTGTTTTCGTTTGGCTCTACCTCTCTCCATTCTAAACCTACATGTCCCCCCCCCGCCTCGACTCATCCCTCCCGCTTCCCACAACTTTCCCGCCCGCCCCTTTCCCACCCGCGTTCCGCCCCGCCCCCGCCCCGCCGCCGTCCCGCCCCGCCCCGCCCCCCCTCCCCACCCCGCCCCGCCCCGCCACCACGCCACGCTTTTCAACCCCCTTTCCCCGAATATTCGTTTTCACTCCGTCCTGTCTCCCTCCGTTCTACACGTTGCTCCCCGCCTCGACTCGACCCTCCCCGCATGACAACACCTGGCATCTTCCCGCCCCGTCCTGCCCTGTCCCGCCCTGCCTTCCAACCCAGCGCTCTCGGAGATCCCGCCCGGCCGCTACCGCTCGCTCGGCTCTCTCGCCACCGCCCTACCCCGCCCCCTCCCCCAACTCCCCCACACCCAGCGTCCAATTACGCGTACGCGCGCAGGTAATGGGCCCCTTAGGTCCCCGAGAAGCCCCGAGCATTTATTGCGCTGCTTTGTTTATTTTTATGGAGCCCGATATGTGGGCTGTATCACCATTATTCATCCGGGTTTATTTATTTTTTATCGCGGCGGCCCCGCGGTGGCCGGGCGGGGCCGGCGCCGGGCGACGCCGCCACCGCCGCCGCCACCGCCACCGCCACCGCCCACCGCCACCGCCACCGCCACCGCCACCGCCACCGCCACCACCGCCACCGCCACCGCCACGCCACCGTCACCGCCACCACCACCGCCACCGCCACCGCCACCGCCACCGCCACCGCCACCGCCACCGCCACCGCCACAGCCGCCGCTGTCACCGCCGCCACCGCCACCGCACCGCCACCGCCACCGCCACCGCACACCGCCACCGCCACCGCCACCGCCACCACCGCCGCCGTCGCCGCCGCCACCGCCACCGCCACCGCCACCGCCACCGCCACCGCCACCGCCACCGCCACCGCCACAGCCACCGCCACCGCCACCGCCACCGCCACCGCCACCGCCACCGCCACCGCCACCGCCACCGCCACCGCCACCGCCACCGCCACCGCCACCGCCACCGCCACCGCCACCGCCACCGCCACCGCCACCGCCGTCGTCGTTCCGCTCCGGGACAGCGCCTCCTGGGAGCCCGTTCTGGGTAACGCCGCATTACAGGGGGCGGAGAGGCCGGCGTGGGATAAGCGGTGGGCGGGAAGGGGGCGGGCACTCGTTAGGATGGCGACGCGCCGATTAGCTGCTGTCCGACAGGGGCGGCGACACGTCGCGACAAACCCGACGTAGTTAGCTGTCGTAAAGTCAGACGACGTAGGCAGGGGCGGTAGACAACAGGTGGGTGCAGGCAGCACAAGCCGTGTCAGAAGATGACGGGGAAGAAATTTTGAAAAGGGTCAAGAGTTGTACCGACGCGGAAGGTTATAGCATTCAAGAAGCTCAAGTGGATGGGAATAATTTTATTATGTCTCATAAGTCGTGACAAAACTGTAGGTACTGCCTAAAGGTGATATGTTTCAATTGCATAGAGTAATATTTGTCAAAAAAATAAAACTAACTGTAAACGAAAAATTAACTGTTGAGATAATGTTGATTCTTCCTTGAACAATGTCATTTTAGAATTCGAACGTGAAACAAATCAAGTTTGAGGTTTTCGATTAATTCTGAATTATAACATCATGATGTAACGAAAATGGATTTCTTTGGGAATACTCCTATTAAAACGTTCTTAAAATTAGATAGTACGTTCAGAGAAACTCTTTCAGACAAAATAAATTAAATTAATATTTCACAAAATAACATTAGATATTACAATGGAAAATACTTTTAATCATACAAATATAATCACTTAACGGTTTAAAATATTTTCATCTACAGTGAAAATTAACACACTAACAGCATCTTTCTGTCTCGCATTCCTGCCAACTTATCATTAATTTAAAAAAATCACAAGTTGATAGAATTATGCTTTAGTATATATTTTTGCAATAATAATGGTATTTTCGAAATTTTCTCCCATGATGGAGCATTGCTATGATAATAAAAGACATTCAAGAAGATGACAAGAATAAATGAACTTTGAAGGAAGATTAAAGATCAAAATGTGAGGGGGATTTAAAGAATGCCCAACAGAAATTACATTAAAATTACGGTGCAGTTGGAAAACAAAAGGCATGATATTATTGATCAAAGATATTCAGGGAAATGTGTGAAAATGGAACTACTTAACAAAGTGGAACACAGGAAAAAGTAAATATTTTTAAAGGCTTGGTAGATAACAAACAAGCTTTTAATTCGGTGTATCAGTCATGACTTCTACGAGTCCTCGACTTACACGTATAATATTGATCATTGTCTAATACAATGGCCTACAGATCTTCACATCAGAATGGAAAATTTATTTGAAGATTAAGCAGGGAACCCGGTGGAATGATTAAACGAGATTGAAGTATGAGGTGAAACCTTTTAAGGACTTAGCCTAAGTTCACTATGGTTTTGTATGGTACTTTGAGAAAAACCCTCAGACAATCAGAAGAAAGACTTAGGTGTATGTATATCACACCAGCTCTTCATGGATTGTCTTCAATTGTATGGCATTTAGAAAATAATATCTGATTACGAAAGTATCGGTGTGTTAAAATTATTATTTATATTTCAGTCTATAATTCTTCAATACATCAGAAGGTTTTTGGTCCTTTATTTTAAAAATATCATTTTTTTAGTGTAACTGCTTAATATCAAGATATATTGCATGCAATATACAGCAACGTTTCGGAAAATAATTATTTCCATCGTCACGCTTAATTGACAAAATAAATAAATATAATATTTTAATAATGGTCAGGTTAGATAGGTAAAAGGATATAATAAAAGAAATAACATAACAATAAAATATGATATCAATATGTTTAATAAACACTATTAAATACACAATAAATCTACCGTCATTATTCATAAACAAAAAAGATATTTTTATATGGAAATTAACCTTATGTTCTGTGCAAAATAGACATTTGCACCTGACTCCTAGAAATCAAAATTTAGTGATAAAATTAAAAAACAGTGTCTTCAATAATTGATAAGAACAAAAACGTCTTGATGAATGATTCGAACCAGAAGGCAATTAGAGAAATTCCGAGTTTCAGTACAGGTTCGCTTCAGGGGAGCAAAAAGGAACGTCGCAAGGTCGAGAGGGCAGGAGGCGCAGGCAGCCGCGGAGGGGCGTGGCCTGTAGCGAAGCGAAAGCGACACCTTGTGGCGCTAATGGGCGTAGCTCCGACATGGACTCGGCGCGTCCCAGGTGGAGGCGGAGGCGGAGGTAGCGAAGGTGTTGGCGGGGTCGGCGACAGCGAGTGGTGGCAGGCGCAGATCGCGGCAAAGTGGAGGCAGAAGTGGCAGAGGAAGCGGAGTCGGGGTTTGGCGCATTCAAAGTCGCAACCGAGAGGGGAGGCTCAGGGCATGAAACTGATGTCACCAGTGCCTCTGATCGGGTGGTCCTAGATTCGAATCCCGACGGTGGAAGGATTTTCGACAATTGCTGCATAGTTAGGTCGAATTCAACCCCATGTCCGGAGGAGAATATTAGCGGTAAGCTGCTCTGATCGGTAGTTTTCCATGGTTTCTCCGATTAACACCAGGCGAATGCCGGAGCGATATCCTAACAAACGGGCCACGGACTTTCGCGCACGCGATCTTTCCTTTCCATTCCTTGTCGTATTCTATCGCTTACTCACGTACTTACATGCACTACACTACCACACATGCCGGAAGACTGGTCACTCAGAGCTTTTTCCGGTTGGGGCGGGGGAAATGAGGCTGGTGGGAGATACTCGGTTGAGAAAAATACCGTTAGCCGACGGTAGTTCGGCACCAGATCTCGCCGACCCGCGGGAACATCACCGACACCTCCAGAGGAAAATCTCACACAGAACACTTACGGAACTAATGACCTTAGTAGTACTAATGACTCAATCAAATCAATCAAGCAAATCAATCAATCAATCGGAGTCGCAGGTTAGGGCGACGAAGATGGTGGAGGCTGCGGAAACGACGAAGGCGATGGTGAGGCGGAGGCGGTAGCATATTAGAGGGGAAGAAGGCGACGGAAACAGCGATGTTGGAGGAAGTGGCGGCACAAATGGAGATAGAAGTGGCGAGGAGGAAGCGGAGATGAGAGATGAGACGAAGGCAAAGGTGAAATCGAAGTCGGTGGAGCCAGGGCGGCGAATGCTGAGAATGCGATGGAAGTGACGAAGGCGGTGGAGGCGATGAAAGCGCAGGCGGGAAGAGGATGTGGCTGAGGCGGTGGTGTGGTGGAGAAGAGGGAGGTGGTGAAGACAGCGACGGCAAAGATGTAGGCAGAAATGAGGAAGAGGAAGCGGAGTTGGAAGTGAGACGTAGTCGGCGTCGAAGGCGAAGGCGTTGGAAGAGACAGCGGAGGTTGTGAGGACGACGTAGGTGGCGGAGACGGCGATGATGGAAAAAGCGCAGGCGGTGGAATATGGAGGCAGAAGTGGGAAGGAGAAAATTGAGTTGAAAGTGAGTCGAAGGCGAAGACGAAAACGAAGGCGATGGAAGTGGACGGAGGTTGTGAGGGCGGCGGAGGCGGCGGAGGCGGCGGAGGCGGCGGAGGCGGCGGCGGAGGCGGCGGAGGCGGAGGCGGAGGCGGCGGAGGCGGCGGCGGAGGCGGCGGAGGCGGCGGCGGAGGCGGCGGAGGCAGCTATCATGGAGACAGTGAAGACGGTAGAAGATGATATAGAAGTGGGGAAGGAGAAAACAGTTGAAAACGAGTCGGGGTCGAAGGCGAAAGCGATGGAGGAGGCGGTGGGGACGGGCCAGCGCGCTTTTTTGCGCAAGCGCGCGCCCTTCAATGCTCGGCCAGGCGCTCGCGTGTCGCGCCGCCGCGCCGCCCCAGTCACGCGAGGCCTCGCAGGCGGCGACCGGCGGCGTCCCCGGCGGCGCCCCGCCACGGCGCGCAGTGAGTCACACGCCGTCAAAACACGGTCAACATCTCAGGTTAAAAGGAGGTTGCTCAGTGCATCAACTGATGTCACTGCAGCGCCTACGACCGGGAGGACCTATGTTCCTGACGGCGGCAGGATTTTCGAAACTAGCTTTTCAGTTAGGTCGAATTCAGTCGCTGTCTGGAGTAGAATTCTAGCGGCCGGCTGCTCTGATCGGTAGTTTTCCGTGGTTTCTCCGATCAACACCAGGCGAATGCCGGAGCAGTACCCTAACAAACGGGCCACGGACCGCGTGCGATCTTTCCTTTCTCTTCCTTGGCCTATCCTCACATCTTACACACGCACTTACACTAACATGCACTACACTACCACACATGCCGGGAGACCGGTCGGGGTCTTGTCCCGGCTGGGGCGGTACCCGCTGGTGGGAGATACCTTGTTTGAGTTAACCCCCTAGTCGATTGCACCGGATCTCGCCAGCCAGAGGGGGAAGATCACCGCCACCTCCCGATGAAAATACACGCACTACACTTACGGGACCAATTACCTCACTAGTTGACGCGCCCGGAATCACTAACAATCAATCAATTAATTAATCAATCAATCAATATTACTTTTATAATACGAGGTCAAGATCAAGGGAGTGAATTATTAATTACCTATTTATTAAATATATTACTAACCCCAGTGTCAGAGCTTTTGCCATCACTCAGTCACGTTGGGCATATTGGGCAGAATTGGGCGGATTTTTATCCCACCGTTGGCGAAATTTGACAGAACGGATCTGGCAATCGTGGTGCGGGAGGCCAGGGCCCACTGTGCGGGACTCGCGCCGGAGCGTTTCTCTCCAGGCGGACGACAGCGCGGCGCGCGGCGGTCGGCGAAAGCGCAGGCGCGGAAGGAGGCTGCGGAGCTGCGAACACGGAACGCCGCCCCGCACAGCGTCGCGCCCTCCGCTAATAGGCGCCGCTTAACTCCGCCTTCGACTTAATTGGCGACGTATATATGGTTCATTTGAGAGGAAAACGAACGAACAGGTGCAAAAACGTTCTTTAGGCTCTGACACCAGATGAAAGTGGAATGGCAGTCATTCTCGTGTACCTTGCTCACGAGGAAAAACGAAAAGCACTTTTGAAATGTTTCTGCATTCGTGTTCTGCATTAATTTAAACTAGGGGCGGATTATAATGAAATATCATTTTTTTCTTGTCACTTTAGAACAATGCCGTTTAGTATATAAATTCATTTTATGTAATGACAAAAGGATACGACTCATTTCTATAGGTCTTTTTCTGCATTTTTTGTCGATTTCGACAAATAAGTTATTTTTTACCTTTTTATTAATTTTTAATGGTACTTGCTTCAAATAATATTCCGAGACTACACGGAATTACTCAGTAGCCTATTCTATTTGTTCGCGTCACAAGTATGTAATTCTTGAGACGTATATCAGCAGTTCAGCCGATTGCGGGATAACTAAATACAGAGATTTCCTGGCAAAGAACAGTCCAAACCAAAAGTTTGCAAGTTTATTTCACTCGCACGAATGGAAGAAGCATCGATTACATCAGTAACGTATCCAACAGCTGAAGTTGTTCATCCGAACTGGTTTTTTACGTCATTTAACTTTGGTTTTAGAGCGTTTTTAAAGCATTTTAAGAGCATTTTATTGATCATTTTTGGCGATGTTTTAGGTTATCAAAATCTGCCCCCTAATCATATCATTTCTGTATAATGTGTTAATGTTCTATAGTCCAGGTTATTTAAATAAAATTAAAGTCAGTTTTTCCTTATCTCAAAGTATTTCGTTTTTAAATGTACTACTGTTGAATCGATCATCCTTCCTTTGCATATTCTTCCAATCTTCTAGAATAAAATTCGATCTTCAGAATAAAAAAAGCTTTAAAAAAAGATATAAAAAAACTTCTTTTTCACTCGGACCTGAATCCAGAATATTTCAATAATAGGCAACTAACAGTTCCAAATTTTGATTCAAATATTATTTCTCATTTTTGAAGACGTAGTGAAATATTTTTTTATTTCTGTCGTGAATGCTGTGAAAGACAGTTAAAATTTACTTCTGAAAATTTTAAAATAATAATTTTTTTTAAACATTACTGTTAAATTAGCATTGAAAGAAGAGATGATTCAATTCATTCATTTCATTACTGATATTTCTTTGGTAAGTAGGAAATTATTATCGATGAATTTTACAAACGCATCACCTAAAGTCTGAAATCGCATTTAAGTGGTTCAAGTTACACCACGTTGATCGTAAATCATTTATTAATTGTGACTCTCGATTATGCGTAAAAACAGAAGAATAATGATTAAAACAGTTTACCCAATTAGTGACGACGACTTTTCCCACTTTCTGAAAGCTATAAATCACGTTTCTTCCGTCAAACAAAATACGACAGTGGCTAAGTCCAGTGCTCGCCATATAATTGATGCAAATGTGACAGTTATTCAATATAATTATTAATCTCGGAAAGAATTTTGCTGCTAGCTCAAATGGGCATTTTCCTAAGGAATCTAAAACACAATTACAGTTACATCTTTTTCTCGAACATTCACTTGATTACTTAATCAGAATTTCCCTAGCCGCTCCGTTACCGTTAAAACCAAGGTCGCTGGCATGCGCATAATTGGAACTGCTTTTATGGTGGTGAAACTCTTCTTGCACAATTATAGCATATCTGCCAAGTAGGCTATTCGAAATTTTTTCAAACTTCCCTATAGAAGTATTCAGATGATATAACATTTTAACACTTCACAACGAAATCATATCCTTTTAAAGTATAGAATATCCTTTACTTAATGACTGCCCCCAAAAAATACATTCATGTCCAATATTTTATATTGGCTTTCTTTTTCGGACCTACCACAACTCCGCTATTACCCCACCATAACTAAGCATCAACAGTGGTCATATCACAAAAAACACCAAATTTAGGAAATTTCGTAAGAAGCTGTAAACATTCTTGATATAAAACTAGGAACCTCTAATAACAGCAGTCGTGCACTTCAAGTTCACTGAAGACAATTAAAGCATAGCGACTTCTCAGAAGATGATACAGAAAGGGTATAAGTATGCCTAATTACTACTTTCATGAAAGAAAAAAAAAGAAAACACTTTTTTGCACCTGGCACGCCAATGGTACTTCACTTCTCTTGGACGCTCCCGCGCTCAGTTTAAAATGAAACTACAAAAATTCTACTGGAAAATCATCCTTGTTTATTTTCCCAAGCCCAATATGACCGTATTCACATCCGCGTGCTTCTGTCAAAATCTGTAACACGTAAGCATTGTTTCGGAATGTTTTATACAACAGACGATATCACACTACTTTACGATAGCAGAAATTTAATAATATATTAAATAATTTAATAAATACTATAATCTGAAATTATAGGTTATAATGATTAAATAATTAAATTAACGTTAATGTTATTGTGACATTAAATCGGCGTTATAGTGATTAAATTGTAGCGTTCGAAATTATTTAAAATAATTCTAAATAAGGGGACCAAAAGTTTTTATCTAGTTTTGCCGATCTGTTCTCCTTAAAATGTCCTTGAAGATCACGTCATGGTTCTCATATTCATAGTATAATTGAGCATAATTCGCCGCTCAACAGGGCAAAATTGGAGTTCGGGCAATTCTGAGTTAGTAAAGGATTCAAATAAAACACCGACTTCCTGTACAACAGTCACACCTCTAGGGATTTCTCACATTTCGAGGACTTCTTGTAGGCGGTGGCAGGCGCCGTGAAACGACAATGAATGTCCGCAGCCTCTGGAGCTCCGAGAGCGCACGCGCCGAAACGCGCGGCGGCGCGTGACGAGGCGGCGGCGGAGGTGGTGGCGGAGACGAAGGCGGCGAAGGCGGCGGCGGAGGCGGCAGCGGGGACGGCGGCGGAGGCGGAGGCGGAGGCGGAGGCGGCGGCGGAGGCGGAGGCGGAGGCGGCGGCGGAGGCGGCGGCGGAGGCGGCGGCGGTGGAGGCGGCAGTGGAGGCGGCGGTGGTGGTGATGGCGGCGGCGGAGGCGGCGGAGGCGGCGGCGGAGGCGGCGGAGGCGGCGGAGGCGGCGGCGGAGGCGGCGCAGGCGGCGGAGGCGGCGGAGGCGGCGGAGGCGGCGGAGGCGGCGGAGGCAGCGGAGGCGGCGGAGGCGGCGGAGGCGGCGGAGGCGGCGGAGGCGGCGGAGGCGGCGGAGGCGGCGGAGGCGGCGGAGGCGGCGGAGGCGGCGGAGGCGGCGGAGGCGGCGGAGGCGGCGGAAGCGGCGGTGGCGGCGGAGGCGGCGGAGGCGGCGGAGGCGGCGGAGGCGGCGGAGGCGGCGGAGGCGGCGGAGGCGGCGGAGGCGGCGGAGGCGGCGGAGGCGGCGGAGGCGGCGGAGGCGGCGGAGGCGGCGGAGGCAGAGACGGAGGCGGCGGCGAAGGCGGCGGCGAAGGCGGCGGTGGAGGCGGCGGCGGAGGCGGCGGCGGAAGCGGCGGCGGAGGCGGCGGCAGAGGCGGCGGCAGAGGCGGCGGCGGAGGCGGCGGCGGAGGCGGCGGCGGAGGCGGCGGCGGAGGCGGTGGTGGAGGCGGCGGCGGCGGAGGCGGTGGTGGAGGCGGCGGCGGTGGAGGCGGCGTAGGTGGTGGAGGCGGCGGCGGTGGTGGCGGCGGAGGCGGCGGAGGCGGCGGAGGCGGCGGAGGCGGCGGAGGCGGCGGAGGCGGCGGAGGCGGCGGAGGCGGCGGAGGCGGCGGAGGAGGCGGCGGAGGAGGCGGTGGCGGAGGCGGCGGCAGAGGTGGCGGCGGAGGCGGCGGCGGAGGCGGCGGCGGAGGCGGCGGCGGAGGCGGTGGTGGAGGCGGCGGCGGCGGAGGCGGTGGTGGAGGCGGCGGCGGCGGAGGCGGCGGAGGCGGCGGAGGCGGCGGAGGCGGCGGAGGCGGCGGAGGCGGTGGAGGCGGCGGAGGCGGCGGTGGAGGCGGCGGAGGCGGCGGAGGCGGTGGAGGCGGTGGAGGCGGCGGAGGCGGCGGAGGCGGCGGAGGCGGCGGAGGCGGCGGAGGCGGCGGAGGCGGCGGAGGCGGCGGAGGCGGAGGCGGAGGCGGAGGCATCCGCTCTTATGAAACGCACGGTTCCGGCACCAGTCAGCGCACACTTGGAGGCCGTCGTCGTCACAGCTCAGGAGGCCGCGAACGCCCGTGCCGCGCGTGACGAAGATGCTGCCGGAGGGAGTGTTGTGTGCAAAGGCGGGCGACTAGGGTAATTCCTTCCACCTTCCTCTCCCACAACAACTCTTTCTCCCCCCCCTCTCTCGCTCTCTTTCTCTTCCTCTTTCTCTCTCTCTCTTTTTCTCTTCCTTTCTCCTTACACTCTCTCCTCTCTTCCTCTTTCTCTCTTCTCGCTCTTTTCCTCTCTCCCTTTTTCTCTCTCTCCCTTTTTCTCTCTCTCCCTTTTTCTCTCTCTCCTTTTTTCTCTCTCCCTTTTTTCTCTCTCCCTCTTTCTTTCTTCCTCCTCCCTTCCTGCTTCCCTCCCTCTCTCTTTATTTCTCCTCTCTCTCTTTTGCTTCCCTCTTTCTTTCTCTTTCACTACCTGTTTCTCTCTCCTCCTCTTTCCTCTATCCTTCTTTCCATTAAACCTCTTTCCCCTCTCTTTATCTTTCCCTTGTCTCCCTCTTTCCCCTCTTTCCTCTCCCTCTCCATCTTTCCTCTCTGTGTTTTGATCGCTGAATCCCCACCTTTGATTTACGAGGTGTTGCTAGATCGAGATATCGTCGGTTAGAAAACAGACGTCAACGTCTCACGTTGAAGATTGCTGGTTTCGATCCCAACATGCGAGTAAATGTTTTTTTCGAGCGTTTTGTGCGTCTGACTGACAGGACTCGCGGAGGGCCAATTTAATCGATATCAGAGTGCTGAATGCCTATCAGAACGAGTCTGTGGGAACGCTTCGAAATGCGGAGAAGAACAATGAGTTCCACGAGGATACTGCCTTTTTTTGCAAAATTCATTTACCCACATGTTTATTCACTGATGAAAAATTTTGTTACGTTGTTATAATTCTAATCCTGATGAAATTTTATTAAAGAAGTTGTGTAGTTCTCAGCACAAACGAAATTAATCGACGAGAATTTACTGATCACATACTTTTAAAAGGAAAAAGCTAATGTACTGCAAATAAAAGACCAAATAATTCCCACTTTTATTAATACATTTTTATAAATCAATAGGGTAGACAGTTCAAAATTTTCGACCCTATTCTGATTCTAAAATATTTTCAAGCTCAACTTTCTCATGAAAAAAATTCAATTAATTGTTATGCTCTTTGAAATCTTGTATCCCTTTATTCCATTTTTTTCTTTAAGTTTTGTTTTCTACGTCTCACTCCGTATTCACCTCTGAAGCATTCAGGATATTAGAGCAGAGGCAATGAAGGTATTGGCTGCTGAATCGCCAGCGAAGACATCGAGAATGTAGGGACGTTGGAAGGCAGTGCCCCACCCTCCGCCGACGCCACCGCTTCCGCAGCCTCAGAAGCCGCCATCTAAGCCGCCTCCGCCTACCGACTCCGCCTACCGTTTCCGCCTCCGTCTCCACTTCCACCTTCGTCCCAGTTTCCGCCTCCACCTCCGTCTCCGTCTCCGCGTCGGCCTCCGCAACCATCTTTGCCTGCGCCCTGACCGGCGCCTCCGTTTCCGTCTCTACTTCCATCCTCGCCTCCACCTTCGCCACAGCCTCCGCCACCTCAGAAGCCATCACCTTAGCCGCCTCCGCCTACCGACCCTATCTACCGTTTCCGCCTCCGTCTCCACTTCCACCTTTGCCCCAGTTTCCGCTTCCTCCTTCGCTTTTGCCTTCGCCTCCACCTCCGTCTCCGCGTCCGCCTTCGCCGGCGCCTCCGCCTCCGCTTCCGTCTCCGCTTCTGTCTCCGCTTCCACCTTCGCCTCCGCCTTCACTGCCTGGGCGTTCATCGCTACCACCGCCTCCGTCGACGTCTGCCACCGCCGCCGCCCCGCTAATTACAGGCCCCGCGGAGTGCGCGGTGGCGGCGGCGGGCGCGCGGCGTGGGCGCACCTCCGGCGGCGGTGGCAGCAAAGGAGCTTTCTCCGCGCGCGCGGGCGCACGCGTGCGGCGCGCGGCAGCCAGCGCCTCCGCCCCCGGCGCCGCCCCCCGGGGGAAAGCGGACGGCAGCGCGCCCGCCGCCGAGAAAGTGGCGCGTGGCCGACGCGCCGGCAGCGTGACCTCCACGGCCGCGGCGGCCTCGCCCGCGCCCACCCGCCTGTGCCCGCCCGCTAGCGCCCGCGTCCACGCCCACCCGCCCGCGCCCACTCGCCTGCGACCACACCCCCTCGCCCTCCCGCCCGCGCCCACACCCACCCGCCCGCACCCGCGACCACCCGCTCGCGCCCCCGCCCACCCATCCGCGCCCGCGCCCACCCGCCCGCTTGTGCCCGCCTGCCTCTGTATGACCGCCTGCGCCCGTACCCACCCGCCCACCGCTAACGTGCACACGCCCACTCGCCCGCGCTCATCTGCCCACGCCCGCTTGCCCGCGCCCACCTGCCCGTACTCGCCCACCCGCGCCACCAACACCCACCCACTCGTCCGCGTCCACCCCCGCCCCTGCCCCCGACCCAGACCCCGCGCCCGCGCCCGCGTCCGCCCGGGACCGCCCACAAATCCCTCTTCTCGCCGCCCGTAATCACCCAGAGCGCCTCCGCACAGTCAAGGCTGCCAGTTCGGTCTTGGTCCGGAGTTATTCCCGGAAAGGAAACCCCTGGAACGTCCTTTCTCGGAAGTGACGTTTATGCTTCTTTGGTCATGATACACTACTTTAAAAGGAAGCTCAGTGTTATACTGTCAAAAATTTCTCCGTTATTTTAATGAAATGTACATTAAAATAATTATCATGAACGCACATTAAATGCAATGTACACATGTACATTAGGATGCATGAGTCAAACTTTATGGTCATACAGGAACGAATGAATGAATGATCTTGATGAACTAGTGACAATGAATTCAGGACATCAATGATGAGAGGCAGGGGAAACGGAATAACCTCTAGTTTACATCTACACTGATTTTAACGTGTCTTAAATTTAATGTAAAAATACATTAAGATCATTTTAATGTACAATGTTCCATTAAGTTTCATGTACAATACATAAATCTACATTAAATTTAATGACATTTCTGACAGTATACTAGAACGGCTCTTTAATAAAAGATATAAGGTCCTAAATAAAAATCTAGAGGCCTACGCACACCCATGTCAGTGAGTGGACGAATCGCAGAAATTTAGATTCTAGACCCAAACATAAGGATAGGATTTAAATATCAATATACGATTCTACGAGCCTGTGGGGTAGATACTTTTAGGAGGAGTCTCATTCACAGTTGTAGTAAATTGTAAATCTAGTTTTTCATTGATAGATTAATAATTCCTGGCGCGTCAACTGCGCAATTAGTCCCGTAAGTATAGAGCATGTTTTCCCTACAGACTAAGCATTTCAAAGAGGGTAAATTGTCTATCCATGAACTCTCAACCGCAAGATATTTTTTATCACTTCATCTTCTTGTTCACAACGGAATACGGGTATTCGGTTATCTGAAGAAACATTTCACATTATTAGTGATATTTGAAGATTTCTTGGAGGTGGATGTAATAGGTCATTGCGAATACATAAGAGAATCTGTTGAATTACGTTTTACAAGAATTGCTTTTGATAGTAATGGAGAATGTTTATGGACGTAAAATGTCTAGCAAGACTTTCTGTAATATTTAGTACCATCGGTTCAAATAAGTGCTGGAGGCACAAGATGGAACGCAACCATATTTTTTGGCAATTATAATTTCAATTGTCCTTCCAATTACAACAACTCGAATAGTTCGCACAGCAATCTCAGTATCTCAAATTACAGTGGTTACATTTCATTTCAATACAATGTTCAAGCAGTAGCTGCACTACCAAAACATTCTTGCAATTAACAAATCAACTTTGAGGTCGTCATACCAATAACCCTGAAACATCGAAAGACTGAATAAGAGCACAACCAGAGTCGTAGTTACAGCCAGAGTTGTAGAAATCATCAGCCATTTAACAGACACCGCCAGGGCCGGAGCAATAATTGCAGCGACCGTGACTTCTGCTGCCACCGAACCGAGGCATCCTACACAATTGCGTGGCCACTTTTATTTATTTATTTATTTATTTATTTATTTACGTCAAAAAAACAGTTAAAAACTGCAATTCAATTCAAGTATGCCTCATTGTACCACTTAGAGAAATGCCTTCTCACTTCCTCGATGAGAAGCCACTTCAATTCAATTCAATTCAATTCAAGTATGCCTCATTGTACCACTTAGAGCAATGCTTTCTCACTTCCTTGATAAGAAGTCACTTCAATTCAATTATGCCTCATTGTACCACTTAGAGCAACGCTTCCTTACTTCCTTGATGAGAAGTTACTTCAATTCAATTCAATTCAATTATGCCTCATTGTACCACTTAGAGCTACGCTTCCTCACTTCCATAATGAGAATCCACTTCAATTCAGTTCAATTCGATTCAATTCAATTATGCCTCATTTTCCGTGGCGAAGCTCAGACCATCTGGTTTGCTCCTCCACCTAACTACGCAAAGTCCGCTACGCTCCTTTCACCGTCTGGCAGAGACAATTTATCACACGTGACGACGAAACAGGCAATTTGAATTTTCCTCAGAGACTTCTTTTAAGCTTGAGGATGTTTTACAGTAAATCTACTACGTGGGTCAGGCAGCCGGCTGTACTTCCCCTCCGAAGGAAAGCGTACAAAGGATTTTTTTGCCCTTAAAAATCAACAGCTTCGGTTGGTTTGAATCCGCGAAGCGTTACACACCTAAGCCGCCACTCCAATCCTCTCGGACATCTACCGCCGATCTGTAACAAAATAAAAGCAGGTGAGGAAGGACAGCAGCTATTTTATGCGCTTGTAGCGTTAATTACCGCAATTTTTTCGCCGTCTTTCAGCGTTTCCCTGTTTTGTTGTTCGTTACGTGGTCCTGTAAGTACAAGCTCGCGAACGCTTGTACTAACCCGGAGGACTGGATTCGAACGAAACGAAATTAATATCAGTGTTGTTATTCGTTACACTTGTTTTTTTGTAGCAATACGATTTGAATTGCTTTATTTACCATGAAAAAGCAGTAAAAATATTTGTGGGGTATGGAGAAAAATGCGTACGTGTTCTTCGGCATCAGCTCCGTTTCTTTCTTTTGTTATTTAAGGTCCAATACTCATTTGTGTACATTTCATTTGTACATAATAAACAAGGATCACTCAGGATTTGTGCAGAGCATATATCATACGCGTGTCGTTTGCGGAAGACAGATGATGATTTTCTAATAACAACCCTTCACATATTGATATGGCACCATGGTAATCGGTTGTCTCTCATAAAGGGATGAGCTCTCATAAAGAGCTAGTCTGCGACGTTACCGTATGTGTTCAGAAATTCGTAGTTTAGGCTCTTGCTAAATTTTTTGTTGTTTGTTTTTTGTATTTGTTTTTTTACTGTGCGGCGGCCGCCGCGGCGTGACCTGTCCGCACGGCGTGGCGTGGCGCGGCGTGGAGTGGCATGGCGTTGCGTGGCGTTGCGTGACGCGGCGTGGCGTGGCGTGGCGTTGCGTGGCGCGGCGTTGCGTGGTGTGGCGTGGCGTGGCGTGGCGTGGCGGGACGGGGCGTGGCTAGGCGTGGCGTGGCAGGGCGGGGCGTGGCGGAGCGTGGCGGGGCATGGCGTGGCGTGACTAGGCGTGGCGTGGCAGGGCGGGGCGTGGCGGAGCGTGGCGGCGCATGGCGTGGCGTGGCGTGGCGTGGCGCGGCGCGGCGTGGCGCGGCGAGGAGTGGCGTGGCACGGCGTGGCGGGGCGTGGCGTGGCGGGGCGTGGCGTGGCGTGGCGTGGCGTGGCGTGGCGTGGCGTGGCGTGGCGTGGCGTGGCGTGGCGTGGCGGGCGGGGCGGGGCGGGGCGGGGCGGGGCGGGGCGGGGCGGGGCGGGGCGAGGCGGGTCGAGGCGGGGCGGGTGCGGAGCGAGGCGGGACGGCCGTTCAGCAAGTGGCCGCGGCGAGGCCGTTCTCTTTGGTTCCGCTCGAGCGCGCGCCTGAAGGAGACGTTTCTGCGCGTCTGCGCGCGCACGCTCTGAAGGGAGCGATTGAATGCGGAATATTTAGACCAGACTATGTTTTTTCTAGAAACGGCAAAGAAAGACTGAGGAGAATGTTGAGCATACGGTCCCGGATCTAAAGATTGGAAACAACCTCTCACAAATCACGACTCAATAGACTCAACAAAAATGTCGTTATCATTTCGATATCTAAAGAAATATTTTTAAAAATCGTGTAAAGATTTTTAGATTTTGGTAAATAGGGTTCGCAAAGAGTAAATCTTTCTTTGGACGCAAAACAAAGGACAGTGATCAGGATAAAATCATTTTCTCGTGAAATTGAAATTTATGGGATGTGTCACTTTTTCCTGTACACCAACAATATGTAGGTTGCAGCAACTATATAAAAAGTTTTATCGTTTTTTTTTGTAAAAATTAATTCTTTGTATTGATGGCGAAGCAAACTGTGAGTTTAAGTAAATTTATTTCCAAGTCAAAGGGGATTACAATCATGAATATTTACAGTAAATAACAAATGTATACAAACTCTTCTTTAAAGCTTATGTAAGACTAGAATAATAACATTGAAGCATTATTGAAAATAATGGGTGAAACCGAGTGGCTGCAACAGCTGGGCTGCAAAGCAGAAAAACAACGGCGGAAATGCAAAGGAGAGGAAGCAACGTAGAAAGTGCTACGTAGGGGTGCAGGCGGAGGTGATGCAACAGGTGTGCAACGTAAGGATACAACGGAGTGAGTTCAACAGACGGGGTGTAATAGAAAAAGTGCAATAGAGTGGATGCAAGGGCGCGGATAAAACAAGAAGGGTGCAACAGCTGTGGTGCAACGAAATTGCAACAAAGGTGGTGCAACATAGCAATTGTTGCCACGCGATTGCAATGTAGGGGATGCAACGGCGTTGTTTGCAACGACGGCGTTTCAACGGCGTTGTTTGCAACGACGGCGTTTCAACGGCGATGGTGCAACGCCGGGGGTGCAACGGAGGGCGTTGCAACAGAGGGGGTGTAACGGAAGGGATGCAACGGAGGGGGTTGCAACGGAGGGCGTTGCAATGGAGGGCGTTGCAATGGAGGGCGTTGCAACGGAGGGGGGTCGACTATCGGGTTGCAACGAGGGGGTGCAACATGGAGGATGTCTATATTCCAAATTTGAAATATTGGGTCTTAATGTTTTAATCTAAACGTTAAAAATAGTTTAATGTTGCAGACATTTGGGTACAATAAAGTGCAATTAGCAAAGCGAACACCCGCGTTTGTAACTTTATTCTTTCCGTAAACTGGTTCAAATAATTTTCTCTACACTTCCGAAAATAACTGAGCGATTATATTGAATATTGATATTTCCCAAATATTAACTTGATATTCTACGTTAGTGACATACTGAACATTTAACTAATAATTTCTCTAGAAAGTGTTTGCAAGCACTCATTGTATCTGACATTGTGACTTATAAAACTTTGACATCATCTTTAGACGACATATAAAGCATATGAAAACTATAAACATTGAGGAATATCTCCACATCATAATACACAACCCTACTTGAACGGATGAATATGTCCTGTGTAGAAATACGAAAAAGAAATCGGCCAGTGACGTTTGTTTTCTTGTGACGAAAAAACATGTGATTCTCTAATTATCAACAAACACTGTTTTTTTTTAAATTTAACGCACAAACTTAGAACGAAACAAGCTTACTAATTGTGCTCATCTCTCGTAAATGTTGTGTGGAGAAGCGACGTGCAATATTTTATGTATTCATACTCGTATATCTTAGTAATCTCGTGGGCGCCATCTGTACTACGTGTGCGATGGTTTGTAAGTCAGCTAATAATAATTCTTAATATAAAACAAAGAAAAATGTAATATTATTAATCAAACAAGTTTCTCGTAAATTATGATTGGAAAAGAAACATGAGAAAAATCATTTTGTAATGGTAAGTGTACTCACAGAGCGTTTGCCGCGCTAACGTTTGAGTGACAGCTGCACTCCGTGTGTTATGATTCTTTGCTTTCCTCGTATTATACGCCAATGTAGTAACTAGATTTATCTATTTTTTAGATATCAGGTCCCCACAACACACGTATTTCTCAGGAAAAGTCACCACTTTCCGCTGCAGGATAGCAATATTTTTTCTTGAAGGTAAATGGCGAGAAAATGAAACGTAATCTAGAAACAGGGCATCAAAAAACAATGGATTTAATTAAAATCAATTTTATCAGCAACATTATACATAGAGGCACGTTCGTGCATCCAAGTTAGCAAAGCGGAAAGAAAAGTGAGTGACATGAGTTAGCAAAAACACGAGAAAGTGCAAATAGAATAGAAGAGAGAGAACTGCCGACATAAGGACAAAAAGAAATAGAAAATACTAAAGTGTTGATGAACGAATATTATGGAGAACGAAGAAAAAAGAGGAATGCAACCTTGAATAGGCACTTTTGTTTATTTTTTGGTCCTTCAACTCGAATAGGAAGGAGTATGTAACCATTGCCACTTGTCCGGGAATGATCTGAAGGACAATTTGAAGAAAGGTGTGTAAAATGACGGTAGTTTGCTATGGTCTTCCACGTATTCATTTACGCATTACGTTTGACTGGAACCAACAATCATTAGTTCTGCGGCGCGCGAAAACCGCTCTCTCCGTCTGCGTCAGGTGCGCCCACTTGGTGATCTAAAAAAGCAGCTTAACTTGAATGTAAAAAATAAACACGAAAAATACAGAAGTGAATGGACAGGAAATAGAAGCAAGTATAGTCGAATATAAGCACTAGAGCGAGTACGGAATGGGAGGATATTTTTAAGTACTGAGAGAAAACGCATGAAAACACAGCAATTACAAATGTTTAAGTTACAAGGCATTAAGTATGAAGATTCGATCGTAGAAAAGACAAAGAAACGAGAAATCAAAGGCAGATACAGGAGGGGCCCAAGAAAATCTTACCCACATCAAATAGAAAATACTTTTTATAAGTTTTACTTAACGTATTCAAAATACAAAAAAATTATCACAACACATTACGAAGGATTATTTCCATTAAAAATCTACGGGCCTCTACAAGTCAGCGGAAACACCACTGCCTCTGTATCATCTCTGACCTGAGGTTGTAGGTTTTGAAACCCGAAGGTAATGGATTTTCGACTCTGTGTACCTAGAGGTGTCAAATTCAGTCAGTTTCCGGAGGAAACGTCTAGCGGTCGTTTGCTTTGATTAGTAACTTTCCGTGTTTTATTTTCGATAAATGTGAAGAAAATGCTTTAGATCGCGCGCGATCCCTCTTCTCTCATCCTTGCCTCATCATCCCCTACAAACACTTTCGCAGTTACATGTACTACACTACCACGCAAGTCGGAAGACCAGAGAGGAGCTTCCACTTGCACAGAGTCGTCTCGGCGGGGGACGGTGTCGTGCTGGCGGAGATACCTTAATGTGGAAAATCATTCAAACCGATGCAAGATCCCACATTTCAGAAGGAATACTGCCCTTTCCCGGGATAAACAAGTGCTACATTTACGAAACTAATGACTTTTGACTTCGATAGATGATGCCTCTGGACTCAATGCTCACTTATTCACTCTCACTCAATACAATAAAAAAGATGGTAATTTCAAGAATATCTATGGGGGTGTGCCGGAACAAAATATTACCCCGCCCCTGGAATACTTTGTGGATCCGCTCCCGCAGGAATCTGACCCAGAGCAAGACCACGAGTACGGGACAAAGCGCAGCCGATAGAGACACGCGCTCTCGCTGGGAGCGGGGACGGCTGGCGCCCGCTAATGCTCGCCTGTCGGCGGGCGCCCGGGGAGTGGCACGGGGCGACCCGCCGCCTTGTGCGCCGCGTGAGTTATGGCGCCGCGACCCGCGCCCCACAGCCTTGCAATTACGGCGCCGGGCAATTACAGCCGCCCTTGCGGCGCCGGGGCCGCTGCCCGCCAGCGCACCCACTCGTCCGCCCGCTCACTCGCCCGAGCGCCCGCTGGCTGCTCTCTCGCTCGATGACTCGCCTGCTCGCTTGCTCGCTGGCCCGCCCGCTCGCTGGCCCGCCCGCTCGCTGGCCCGCCCGCTCGCTGGCCCGCCCGCTCGCTGGCCCGCC
>BLKR01005784.1:0-72405 GCA_011170035.1 Teleogryllus occipitalis | reverse complement strand
CCCCGCCAACTCCTCTCCCGCCAACTCCTTCCCTGCCAAATCCTCCCCGCCAACTTCTCCCCCGCCAACTCCTCTCCCACCAACTCCTCTCCCACCAACTCCTTCCCTGCCAAATCCTCCCCGCCAACTTCTCCCCCGCCAACTCCTCTCCCACCAACTTCGTCTCGCCAATCCTCGTCCCCGCCAACTCGTCCCCTCGCCAACTGTCCCCTCGCCAATCCTGTCCCCGCCAACTCGTCCCCTGCCAACTCGTCCCCCGCCAACTCGTCCCCGCCAACTCGTCCTCTTCGCCAACTCTCGTCCTCGCCAACTTCGTCCCCGCCAACTCGTCCTCGCCAACCCGTCCCCTGCCAATCCCTCCCCGCCAACCCTCCCCCGCCAACTCCTCCCCCGCACACTCCTCCCCCGCCAACTCCTCCCCCGCCAACTCTTGGAATGAAGAACTCCTCATTGGGTAATTCGCCAAACTACGGAACGGAAGCAGAGTTGGGGGACATCCGAAACACACTCGTCTCTTCTTTTGCACAAGCTCTCTCGTGCTTGATTATTTCGTGGGCGTTAACTGCTACGGTTATTATTCCTGTAATAGTAGTGGTTGTTTTTATCTTGGGAGGAGTCGGTGTTTTTCTTCTTCTGAATAGTGAGATTCATTGCTGACCTACTCTTCGACTTGCGGGGTTTCCATACTCCGAGTATCTCTCACGAACGGACACCACCCCAGCCTGGACGAGTTCTGCGCTCCAGACTGGTCCCCCGGCATTGCTTGGTGAGGTAATGTATGTAAAAGTAAGAGAGAGTGTAAGGAAGGGATTTGGATAGGTCAAGGAAGATAACGCTCGAATGTAGGAAGGAAAGATCGCGCCCGGTCCGTGGCCAGATTTTTATCGTAGTTCTCCGGCTGGATTTGACCTACTTATATGTCGATAATTCTTCTACATTCGGGACTCGAACCCTAGGAATTGCAGTGGCATCAATTGATGCCCTGAGCCACCTCAGCCAATCCGTCATCATCCTACCATTCCTCTTTTACCTCCCCGTCATTCCCTTAGACTACTTCTGCCGACCTCATCGATTCCTCCGTTTCCCCCACCGTGCCACCGTACCGTTTCCCTTCGCCGCAAAAGTTGGGCGACAAAGTCAAACGCCGGGGGCCTTCCAAAATAGCGGGCGCGCGGGGTGATAGCTGCTAAAAAGGCTCTTCGTTAGACGGCGCCGCCGCCGGCGACGCACGCGCTCTCGAGCGGCCGCCGGCGCAACGAACTTCTTTCTCTGTGGACAATCGCCTCGTTCCGCCCGCTGTGTCACGAGACACCGTCACCCACAGCTTCGATTTTATCCGCTTTGTGGTGTTTATGCAGCGTTTGTTCGTGGCTTTAGTGTGTCAAGTGCGTGAGAACACCTTCTTTCAAGCTTTTTTTTAAAGAAAAAATTTAAATATGTCATGCATGGTAGTAGCTTGAGAGGTGTTCCTATAAAGAGACGGTTAAAGTCATTATATATTCTTCCTCTGGATAAAAATAGTGAGATAGATGCCAGTGCTTGCAATTAAATGTGCAAGTAAACCCCAGGCTTTTGGGGTCGTAAGTTTAGTTGCAGGTGAATTAATAGAATACAATATATTATTTCCTTTCTGACAGGTCTGTTACATGTATTACATTATGTAGGAAATAAGAACTGTAAAAACATAAAAAGTACTTATCAATGGCTATGCTACATTTTCTCGATTGGATGGCCAAGAGGTTTGATGATACGTGACAAGTGCGATGTACGAACTGACGAAATTCAAAGTCCGACAATAAAGGCAAAATTCGTCGGCATTGCCATTGCCGTGGACGGGTCATCTCGGACAGTTCGTGAACTTGATAAACGTAGATCCTGTAGTTGCCTACCAATCGGCTCCCAGTAAACGGTTTTAATCAAGTGATGTGCCAAAAGGAGAGAGAAAATAGAAGACGAGGTCACTGTATATTGTATAGATCGCAAATTTCATGTACTAATAAAACGCTACAAAATTTGCGCTGTTTGCAATGCGTAATCTACAATGTAAACGGGAAGATGGCGTCATGCTCAACTTCGCGAGAAGTGGAAGAGCAATTTGTATCGCTTAAAGAACATCGTGTTATTTGATCGTTAAAACAATTCTTTGTGACAATCAATTATAAGTTTATATACTTTAAGTATGCAATTGTAAGTATGTATGCTTTATTTCAATTATTTCTTTCTTTTACACACTGGAATTGTATATTCTATACTAATGATAAAAAATAATTATCCCCTATCTTATTTACTTTCTTTCCCAATTTTCTTTCTGCTACCTAGTTCAGGACAAACCTTCCTCCACTTTTTCTTGGGTTTAGCTACGATCAATAAATGACATGTTACTCTCAATTACATCACTTGGAAGCCTTACACATGCCCTCTTGTATAAAAATTTCAGTGATGACATTAAAAAATTCAGTCATTACATTGAGATAAAGTTAAAAGCAATATTTGCTGTTATATAGGCCCAATACAGTATATATGTGTACAGATCGAGGTTTAAAAAAAACATACCGCATATTCATGAATATGCAGTATTTTCTGCCGTAAGATTTCTACAGCTCTTCCTTCAATGCGTTGTAATTACACGGGTCAAGCTACTTCCTCTAAACGTTTGTAACATTTATGGTGAACTATTCTGTATCTTCAACCATTCAAAGCCTCCCGGAAGGAAAACCTTTTACGCAGTTGCAAACTCAACATTGTGTGTCAGTTCCTTTGCGACTGGCCGTTATTTCGGGTGCAGGCGTGCGAGCCGTGCGGGAGGCTTGGCGGGCTCCAGAGAGTAACGAGCGCCAGTGAATCGTTGCGGCGCGGCGCCGCGTAATAGCTTCTAGTTAAGGCGATGCGCGCGGCCCGGATTCCACTGCTTTCGCTGCTCGGAAAATTGATCTCCCTCGCGAAAGACGCCTTCGTTGCTTCAAAGGAATGCAGCAGCACCCTCGGAACGAACCCGTTTAGTTTATTTGCAAACGCTTCCGGAATAGTGAACAATACTGCCGTGGAATTCCATTGGCCTCGGTGGTTTATCGGTGGATGGACCGTTTCCGTTTCTAGTCGAGTTACGAGTAGTTCCAAAATATCAAACAATATTGCTGTTGAATAGTATTGGCCTCCTTGATTATTCTGTGAATGGACCTCCACCATTTTTTATTTAGTCGGAAGGTTTACTATTTTTTTGCACAAGATCGCCAATGATTCATTTTTCAATATTTATTTTGAACCATCTCAAAAATGCCTCCTTAAAGTATGTGGTGTAGTTCGTCTGATGTGTTTCGGCATGTTACTTTTCTATAACATGTAAGGTGAGCCAGCTTACCAGCAATATTTTCTCATTAATTTCTGTATTTTTGATAGTGCTTTCAGTTACAAATACAGTCTAAAAGAGAAACAAAATATCCGGGATTTCACGCATTACAAAACGGAACGTCAGTTCATGCAAAGTGTCTGTTAAATAAACCAGCCCCTTATTATCTTGTTCGTTTTCCTCTTGTTCGAAAAATTGATTTGTACGAAAAGTCATATTTATGTCTTACTGTTAATGATATTCCTACTTTTTTCTCAATATTTAAAAACTTATCTTTTGCAAATAATCATGCAATTTAGAGGCATAAAAGTGTAAAAGAAGAGAGAAAATAGTATGTAAAGGAAAACAGAAACGAGATGTTAGTTCATATCTACGACATGATAGTGTATTTAATAATTTAAGGCAGCTTTTCTATTACTTTTTGAACATTTTTATGATGATAAATTGAAAGTTAAAACTGTATTTAAAATTGTGTACTATATTCAAATAGATATAATGCATATAATATTGACATAATCGTAGAAACAATCCCAGTCTCTCCGTAGCAGGTTTAAGTTTTATTTACTAGAGAACTTAATTTAGTATATCTTAATTAAATTATTATAACTACTTACCTACAATAACTTTATTGCTTTTATTAACTAAAGAATTCTTTCCTTCCAAAGTAATATAGCTGCGCCATTATTATGGAAATAACACCGAGTTCACAACAAATAAATTGTAATTTATTATAAATATCGATTAAGAGATATTTTCATATGGGTTTGTTCGTGTTCATTGCTATGCCGTTGCAATTGTGATTATAATTTAAAACAAAAATGCTTTTATGTAGATTTCATTTATTAGATTTCAAATATCAAGTCAATCATGCCCATAAAACACATGATAATATAAAAGTACTCTAGAGTATAGCAAGCAATGTTGTCACTCGAAAGCTTCACCGAAATCGCGCAGAAATGATGCAACGCCTAGCCTGTTGGCGGACGCCGCGCTGGTAATTGTTGTGCCGCGGCAGCCCCGCCGGTTTGAAATTCGCGCCCAGAAGTAACGCTGATGCTCAATTTTTTCGAAGACATTTTTTTTTTTTAGGAAGGAGGATCTGGATATGCTATTCTTCATGAAATTCAACATAGAATCTGGGATATTTTTTGTAACGGGAGCTTTCCGGTTACGAGTATCCGGGCCCCCTGTAGAAGAGGAAAGTATTACGCCAATAGAGCTGATCGCGAGAAAGGAGCGAGTCATGTTTTGAGAAGTACACAGAGAGGGCCTGTATTTTTGAGTGGAGTATATTCTTTTATTAGTTTTGTTTTTGAAAAACACAAAATAAGAAAGTCATCTTTGAATACCACGTTAGATTACATAGTTTCAGGCGCCACCACAAGGCGTGCTAACGAGAGCAATTTGTCGCCCGGAGGGTCCCTTAAAATGGAGAAAAGTATATACCTGCTGGCAATATGGAGGCAATTTAGGCCCTTAACAAGCATCTTTAACTTTCTATATAGAGTTAAATGTATCAATACACTTAAAATTCTTTTTTTAAACAATAATATAAAAGTTTATGTAAATTCTTGTAAAAATTTGAATAATATTACTGAATCAAATGAACGAATGTATCAACATTTACGTGCGTATCCTCCTGCATCTCCAGCTACAAAACATACAATCTGTGATGCTTTAAAAATTACGCCTATCAATATATGGAAGTTTACCATTTTCTTTAAGGACTCAAAAACTTGCAAAAATATATCGTTTTCATCTCAACTTTCATGTCCCCCAACACATGAAGATGCGTGCTTTCGTGAGGAGTGGCGTTCACGATCTTTCTTCCTCCAAGTACAACCCTTCCGCGGTAAAGAAAGACCCTTGCCCTTTCCTCCCGCACCTTCATCTCCCAACGCCTCGGTGAAAGCACGTTGAGGCGTGTGCGTCCGTCACGTAGGCGTGAAATAGCGAGGGAAAGTGGGGGGAAGGAAAGGGGTGAATTGGGGTATGAAGAGCAAACCGAGGTAACTCGCTTGAAGCCACAGGGTGACTGGAACTCTTTCGGAATTTTTAGAGCCTCGCAGCCACTCGGCGCGTAAACATTTTACGACTCCGCACCCGCGTTGGGCGAACTGGCGCAAAAAAGTCTGCGGTTTTCACGATGACATCCGCCTTTTTAAATTTGGTCCACGTTTGGGACGGTAGCATCTTGTGTAATACCATGGACGTGCGTTGCGATGAAAATATTAGAATGATTTTGATTATAAAAATGTGAAATCCTGTTGTTGTTTTTTTGCATGACATTATGTTATTCATTTAATGTCAAAAATCTTCCTGTGTATTCATGTGTTTCAACTTCATGTTTCAATGGGGGGGGTAGAAAGCTATTATTCTGTGGTATGAAACACAATATGGAACCTTTTCAGCATTAGTGCAATGGATGAAGGGAATATAACGGGAGAATCCGTTCGAGATGGATGGTCTTTGTTCCAGAAACTGTTTACAATAGTAGTTGCGTACTTATTCCGTATTTTTGATCTGTGGCATTAGATGAAATTGGCGTGATAGTTTATATATAAAAAAGTACAAAGTTTTTTGATTTTGATTAAATACAGACGATATTGGAACAGGGTGAGCGTTTAGACCTTTTGCATTATTGACTGTATATTTTATGCTTTTGCAACATTATATCCATACAACTCGTGATTGGACAGTAGACTTACGAACTCCTTTTATTTTTCCAGGATAACAAACTGTACGTGTATATCGGGAAGACAATCGATCAGGTGCATAAATTTAAACATTTGGAACGATTCATATGCTATGGAAAAACATTGATCTAAATGTAAAGCAAAATTCTAATGGTTGGGCAGCATTTCAACTGTAAATTAAAATTAAATTAATTATATTTAATATCATTCATTCTATTTTTCTCGTGGCCCGTGGTTGGTGTGAAACCTGTGTATATTTCATTATTTTCAAGGCGAAATTACACAAAAAATCCTTTTTTTCAAAAAAATTATACATGACCTTCCTTCAAACGCCAATTTTGTACAGCAGACTTTGTCTGAAGCAAAAATGTCTATCGTCAATGTTGTTGTTTTAATTCTTTTTTAATTTTTGAAAAACTGAGCAATACCAGAAAATGGGACTAGCACCATACTTTTACCGGTTAAAGAAAATTTAAAGAAGAAAAATTTGGAGCGGGTTTTGAGAAAAAATTTTACCATTGAAGCGCAAATTACGAAAAACTACTTTTTTTCTAAGAATTGTACATGCCGTTTTTTAAAGAGCTAAGTTTGTACAACAGACGTTATGGAAGAAAAAATCTCTATCTTTAATTTCGTAGTTTTAATTTTATTTTCTTGCAATTTTCGAAAAATCAGAGATTTCAATGACAATGAGACCTGCACCACTCTCTTAAACGTACTTCACACTATTCAACAACAGAATTTAATCAAAAAATTTGGAACATTGTTTTTATGAAAATTTTGAATATGTCGGACGGGCTTCATTTAAAGTAAACCCCAAAACTAATATATCGATTTCAAATCTCAGGGGCTGCGACATCAGTCAGAAGGATTGGGGAATATATATTTTGGAGAAAATCGGTTGAAAGGTTTATGCGTGAACCGACAGACGAATAGACGGACAGACAGACGGATAGACGGGTGAACAGACTGACTGACACTGACTGACACTGACTGACACTGACTGACACTGACTGACACTGACTGACACTGACTGACACTGACTGACACTGACTGACACTGACTGACACTGACTGACACTGACTGACACTGACTGACACTGACTGACACTGACTGACACTGACTGACACTGACTGACACCTGACTGACACTGACTGACACCTGACTGACACCTGACTGACACCTGACTGACACCTGACTGACACCTGACTGACACCTGACTGACACCTGACTGACACCTGACTGACACCTGACTGACACCTGACTGACACCTGACTGACACCTGACTGACACCTGACTGACACCTGACTGACACCTGACTGACACCTGACTGACATCTGACTGACATCTGACTGACATCTGACTGACATCTGACTGACATCTGACTGACACCTGACTGACACCTGACTGACACCTGACTGACACCTGACTGACTGACGTTTTGCAGTCAATCGATTTTCCGCTATGAAAGACGCACAAAACGAATTCTGGCTACATCAGGTGTTATAGGAATTTTTCCCTATATTTAGCAACTGGATGTATCCATTTTTTCGTTACCAGGGCCCAGCAATTATAGTTTTTGTGGCAAAAATTCGCCGTTTTCTGGCAGACGATTCAAATACTTTCTCTTACGTTAGTAAGAGCGAGAAAGTGAAAAAGGTACATATGAGAATCCTATGTATCCAGTCGTCTTTAATAATCTTGGGATATACGAGTAAATAAAAATGCTAGAAGTGGGAAGTATCCTTATAATTAGAGGACGGAAATTCAGGCATTTATTTTACCTAAAATAGGCATGCAAAAAAGGCATTTATTCTGGGTAAAGTAGAGGGCAAAACAGGACACATTAAAAATCACCTTTTAAAAGTAATTAGTGTAAAAAAATTAGCAATTAAATGCTTCACATTTTTAACTCTAAAATTTACATTAGCACACATGTGGAAGGAAACTACCTTTTCTTTGTAATCTTGATCGCACTTGATCATCCGGTTGAGAACTACAAATTTATTTTACACGCAGCCCTGTCTCTAAGAAATGCGACGGTGGACTCCCTTCTGAATCTTGAAATGGTACCAGTGAAAACGGGAATGTAGATTCCGTTCTTCTCACTTGTGTAATTGTCAGAAGGGAAGAGAGACCAAGAAGGAACTGGGAAGGGTACAATCATGCACAGACAGCTCTGTCTTCAAAAGGGATCCCAGCCTATATACAAACATGGAATGAGATTTTTCGTGAGGAAACAAGTCCATAAGCATCAATGAAAATATCAAAAATCATCACTGGTCTCATCTTCCTTTCCCTTTTAGATTTTTAACACAACTTGATACTGGAGCCTCCACCTCCACAGAAAGACAATACACAACTTCATATTGTCCAGGATAACAGGGAGTTTCCAACGTATTAGAGATTGCGATGTGGAGGAAAAAGGTAAAATAATAAGGAAAAGGCGTAAAAGGGCACAAATAATAAAATGTCACAGAAAAGGCAAAATGCCAAAAATAGGCATCAAAAGCTAATATAGGCAAAAAAGGGCAAACTGAAAATCTGCTAATACAACTCCAGGAGTACAATTAAGTGATTCCTATTGTTAAAAGTCATAAAATCGTAACAATTATAAAAAGGCATTTTCCCAACTTCAGTGCTCTACATATAATTGATCCCTCAGACCCCTTTGTTGTACAACGGACAGTGTAATAAACAAAACTTTTTTTTTTAAAATTTATTTTATCTTTGTTCGATTACATACAGAATCTTTCAAGGTATTGAATACATAAATGTAACTGATTCAAATAATAACCACTTAATATATAAAATATCTAAAGGATATAATTTAACTTGTGTACATAAGTACTAAGGAATACCCTTACAGGGACCTCTAACATCTTGTTTTAATTGATGAAATACATTTTTTAATTTTTGTAAAACAAAACAATGGTATAATATTTTGGCAATAGAATAGTATTACTTATACATAGTAGTCAAATTAGGGAGGTTGTAGTAAGTCTTTTGAAAATTTAAATTTAACTCTTGAATTTATTGAAGAGTTTTTTCCTACTTTAAAACATCCATAAGCTAAGTGTGAGTGTAAGTATGAGTAGAATTTTTTAAAGATTATTAGTATCCATGTTTTTATGTCTTGAATTGAGATATCTTTGTGTAACTATTCATTTCTTATAAACCATGGTACATTAACTGACCAGTGTAGAAATTTATTTTGTATAATTTTCAATTTCTGAATGTGTATTGGAGCAGCACCTCCCCAAATGGGACTAACATATGTAAATGAAGGTCGTATTATATACGTAAATATTGATAGGGATGTTCCTATGTTTAATTTTGAGTTTTTGTTAATGAGTGGATATAATTGAATCATTTTGATAAGTGTTTTTTGCTACATTTGTAAGATGATCTCTGCATGTGAGTCGTTGATCAAAATGACGTCCTAAATATTTTGCAGGTTGTGAGGTAGGGAGCAATTTCATTGCTTTACCATTTAGAATTAGAAGATAGATTAATTTTATTTTTCTTAGGGTGAAAATGTTATCCTGACATTTAGACTGATTAATAATTATGTTCCATTTATTGAACCAATCAGAAAGGATATTTATGTCATTCTGTTGATTATCTCTGCTTACGGGTAGAACTTGATGCGATGTATAGACTGCCGTGTCGTCTGCAAATAATGCAATTTCTGAATCTATTAGTGAAGGAATATCTTTCATGAAAATATTAAAAAGAGTTAGAGATAATGGAGATCCTTGTGGAATTCCAGTTGTCTAAAATATTGTTGAAATTTCAGAGTTAAGTTGAACCTTAAAACTTGTGGAAGTAAGAAAACCTTTAATTATTTTTTGCAAATAAATAGGAAAACCATATATTCTCATTTTGAATAACAAGCCAGTATGCCACATTCTATCGAAGGCTTTTTTGATGTCCAAAAATAAGACCAAAGTATGTTGTGTATTTTGAAAATTAGTAATAATATGTTCGGTTAATCTTAATAATTAATGAATAGTCGAATGGTTGTGACGGAAACCAAATTGGCGTTAGATAGAATATTCTAGTTATTAATAAATTTGTTGATTCGTATTAGTACAGCTTTTTCAAAGAGTTTTGAGAAGGTGGGAAGAAGACTAATTGATCTGTAATTTATTGGAGACATTGGATCTTTACTAGTTTTGTGTATGGAGAGTATTTATGCAATTTTCCATTGGTTGGAAAATAATTTAATCGTAAACATGAGTTATATATGGTAGTTAAAGAATTCATTGCTGAAAAAGGGAGATTTAAAAAAAAATACTAGGTATTTTATCTTTTCCAGGTGATTTTTAATGATTTAATAATGAAATTAATTTCTGAAGGAGAGATAAATTAATTTTTTCTGGTACTGTTAGGAATGGAAATTGGTGTTCTTGTGAAACTGTATTATGAAATAAAGGGTTTAAAATAGTAGTATTATTATTAAAAATTGATTCAAATTGAGAACTTAAAAGTTCTACTTTTTCTTTGTCTGTAGTTTCAATTCTATTGCCTTGTTTCATTTTGGGAATTTGAGTAGTTTTTGTTTGTTATTTGTTTGATAGCTGACCGTACGACTGTTGAGTTAGGTCGAATTTGTGAGATATAATTATTAAAGTTTTGATTTTTACATTTAATTAACTCATTTCTAGTTGTTCTGGTTAAATAATGTAATCGTGTTATCTGTTAGGTTACGTTTCATTTGCCATAGTCTACGTTTATGATGTTTATATAACATTAACTTTAATATTTCTTGGAATATATAGTTTGATTTGTTTATTGTATTTTTATTAGTTCTTTGTACTGAAGATCATATAATAGCGGTTATTATATTAGAATGAAATCTTGTGATTGCATGATCTATTCTTTTTCATTATTAAGGTTTTTTGTATATACGTCTGGTTTTAATATATTTGAATCACAAGACTTGAAACAGTTTCAAGTCTTGTGATTCGGTAAGTAATTTTTTTTATTTAAATATGGAGAGTATGATGAATTAATTGACAGTAAGACTGGGTTGTGATCTGAATTTAGAGCAGAAATAGAATATTGAGAGATTGGTAGTGTGGAATTATTAGCAACAATGGTGTCTTATATTTCGGGAGTAACACTGTTATTGTTAGAATAAAAAGTTGGAAAAGGAGGAGCATGTATTTGCCAATTGTTTTGAATAGAAGTTTCAAGAAGCAATTTACCTTGTGGGGTGGTTGTGTTATAACCCCATTCTGTGTTTTTTCTGTATTTAAATCTCCAATTATTAAAATTTGATTTGTAGAATTTATTATCGATTTTAATATTGAAATTGGTATTTTATATTTTCGTGGTTTGTAGGCTGATATTAAAGTTGTTAGATCTGAAATTAAATGGATATTTATTGCTAAAAGTTCTAGATTACTAGAGGTAGGTAAATAATTTTGTTTATGTTTATTGTTCTTTTAATAATAATATCAACGCCCCCACTTTAATGATTAGATATTCTGACTTCCCTGTAAACTTGATAACCTGGAAAATGTAAGTTAATTCTATTATTTAGATGTGTTTCTGTGATACATGCAATGGCAATTTTAAGTACATGCAGAAATTGTTTGAACTCGAGTTTTGGTTTATAAAGACCATTGGTATTCCAACTTAATAGCTTAAGTGAGTTAATTTTGTGGTCCATTATTTATATAATTTGAAGGAATTTGTTGTATTAAATTTTGTATTTGAGGAATTACAGCATTAATTATCTGATATGTTTTTATAGGAATAATAGGTGTGAGATTATACCTGTTGTTTGCGGTAGTGTATTGTTGCTGTAAAGTGTTTTGAGACCTTTCAGAAGGAGTAGGTAAATGTTGAAAGTAATTTACACTTTGATTATTTGGTACAGGTGTAGAGTAATATGTGTTGTTAATTTCTTGCATAATCCTGTTATATTGAGAATTATTTATTTTTCTTCTGCTTTGAATATATTTTTGATCATTAGAATTTTGAATTTTTTACCAAAAACAGAACAACATCTGTAATTTGCTAATGGTGTGATTTTTAAAACAGTTACAACATTTCGGAGTTGCTAGTGTGTTATTGTAATTGGAATTCGAAATTGCTATTGTGTTTTGTTACATTTTGAATAATGGTGGTTGTCAGTACAACGAACACATCTAGGTTCCATTTTGGAATTTGCCAGGGTGTGATTGATCCTCTGACAATTTTTTCATTGCTTAGGGCTGAATTTTAAATTTAATTTTAACAATACTATTGAATAATTTATTTCATTTACTGATATCTTTCCTTTGATCATTATCATAGAGTTCTAATGCACAGATTTCTAATGATTCTCTATTTTTGCCGAACAGTCTAGCAAGATATTATTGGAAAAATTTTTAGCAATTCAGTTTTAATTTCATCATTGGAGTATTATAATGGTACATCATACATAATTGCTGAGAGTGTTTTGTTAGTAGGATCTCTGAAGTTAAAGTATGGAATTTCATTAGTCACAGTGGGCTCTATAGTTTCTTCTTCTTCTTTTTTTCTGCGAGTGGAACTACACCATGCGGCGTCTCTCGCACCCAAGCTTCCATCTTCTTCTATCTTGCCAATCATCATCTTCGATGTGACGATCTCTCATTGTCTGTCGCACACCGTCATACCACGTGAGTCTTGGTCTACCTCTCTTTCTGTGCATTGGCACCTGCCACCTCCAAGTTTTTAATGGCCATCTTTCCTCCGGCATTCTTCTAAGGTGACCATACCATTTTAACCTTCTCCCTTCTATTGTATCCATTATATCCGACATGACACCCATTTGCTGCTTTATATTTTCATTCCTGATTCTTTCCATTAACGTTACACTACAGCTGCGTCTCCAAAACTCCATTTCCATAGCCTTTAACTTTTTCTCGTTACTTTTTGAGATCTCCCACAACTCAGCACCATACAGTGATATACTTTCCACTATTGCTTTATAAATTCTAATTTTCACTTTATTAGAAATATTTTTATTCCATATTATTGAATGCAATTCCCGAATAGCAGATTTTCCTTGCCGAATGCGATGTTTAATTTCCTCTTCACTGCCCCCTTGGTCTGTTAAAATTGTTCCTAAATACTTATACGTCTGACAACACTTAACAACCGAGCCATCCTCCATTACTAAATCTTTTCCTGTCCCTCCTACCACCATGTACTCTGTCTTCTTAAAATTGATTTTCAAGCACCATTTTCCATATTCCTCATTTAATTTCCTTAACATATAATGTGCATCGTCTTCATCCTGTGCGAATATCACTTGGTCATCTGCAAAATTTAGTGACTATAACATATCGTCATTCAATTTTATTCCCATCCTTTCACATTTTATCTTCCAGTTTTTTAGAGCTTCTCCTAGATATATTTTGAAGAGAGTTGGTGCAATACAACTCCCCTGTCTTAGCCCTTTATTTATTTTTATTTCTTTTGATATGCTATTTCCTAATTTGACATAAGCGATATTGTCCGTATATAACTCTCTAATGGCTTTAATATATACGCTATTAATATGGTGGTTTTCCATGGCCATCCACAATTTTGAAAGGGGGACACTGTCGTACGCCTTTTGCAAGTCAATATAGACTAGATGTGTCTCAAGGTTATGCGCCAGCCGCTTATCTGTAACTTGTCGGATGGTAAATATATTATCTGTGCAGGATCTACCAGCACGAAAACCACTCTGTTCTTCCATTTCATTTATTTCATTTTCCAATCTGTTTTTAATAATTTTACCATATATTTTACCAAGGGAACTCAGGACAGTTATACCACGGTAATTGGAGCAGTCCTCTTTATCTCCTTTTTTAAATATATTGGAGATGTAACCCACTTTAAAGACTTCAGGTATCCCACGGCCCCTGAGACATGCATTAAATAATTCTGAAAGCTGTTCAAACAACACCGATGGAGCTGATTTTATTAGTTCTATATTTATCCCACCGGGTCCGGGAGCTTTACCGCTTTTGAAACTTTTCACCACTTTCTCAACTTCAGTTGCTGATATATCTTCTACCGGATTGTCAGATGTATCCTTCAGCTGATATAGAGTGCGGTATTCTGCACGGTGTTCCTGCAGAAGTTCTTTGTAATAATTTGCCCAGTTTTCTAAGCTTATAAGCTGCAAATGTCCATATCTCACTTCACTTGTTCTCAGTTGTTTCAACACTTTCCATGCCTCCCGTGATCTTGAGCTTCCAATGGTGTTGCTGATTTCTTGACACTTGATGTCCCACATATCATTTTTGGCTTTTATAATCTCCTTTTTTACTTCTCTACATATTCGTGTGTAAGTTTTTCTGTCATCTAGATCATGGGTCGTCAGCCACTTTTGATAGGCGTTTTTCTTCTCCCGTACCCTTTCAGCAAATTTGTCACTCCACCAATACGTCCCGGTTCTCTGCTGCTTCCTTTCAATTTTCCCCAAACTTTCGTATGCCGCTTCATGTATGTACTTTGTTATATCTCTGTACATTGCTTTTGGAGAGGAGTCATCCACAATTTGCAACTTCCCACTGAGCCTTAGCTTATACAAGAACAGGATTGATGGGTCTTCTAGTAAACTCAGTTTGTACTTAATATCTTCGCCTTTTCTTCTAGAGTCTTCTTCTTTTATTTGATTTTTTACTTTTCCATTTTGGAAGGGGAAAAGACATTTGGCTCGCAAAAGGAAGTGGTCAGATCCGCACTCTGCACCTCTATAAACTCTACATTCCTCCACTCTGGTCTTATTACTCTGTTTACCAATAATGTAATCAATTATAGAGTATAATTTCCTTGATGGTTGAGACCAGGTATATTTATGGATATTTTTGTGCTGAAAAAAACCATTCCATATCTTCAATTCATATTGCTCGCACACATCTATCAGTCTTTCCCCATTCCCGTTCTTTACATCTTCTCCAAATTTCCCTACAACATTTCTTCCATATTGTCTTCCTACTTTTCCATTAAAGTCGCCCATTAAATATATTTCCTTCCTGTTTCCAATTTGGTCCAGAAGGTCCGTCAAGTTGGTAAAAAATTCAAATTTTTCGGTATCAGTTGCACTGTCCGTGGGCGCATAAGCGGCAATTACGATCATATCGTACCCTTTCAGACGCAGATCAACTCGTAGTAGGTTTTCATTTATACCATCCCATTTTTTTATATGATGTTTTAAAGATTTGCGTATGGCAATGGATACTCCTTTCTATGCTCTGTTTTCTTTATTTACTCCGCTGTATATGTGAACGTAATTTTGAATCTCTTCCAAACCCTTCCCTTTCTTTTTAGTTTCAGATAGGGCAGCAACATCTAAATTTATCCTGTCTAATTCTCTAAAAACGTCGGATTCCTTTGTGGCTATGCCTTGCACATTCCAAGTTCCAAAATTCATATACCTATTTCGAAGGCCAAGTCGTCGTCGTAGACTAGCATGATTCCGTGGCTCATTGCTTGGGACTCCTGCATGTTGAGTTTTTTCTGAGCGATGGGGTGCAGGCCCAACATCTCAACCCCCAACTTGGAGGACCAGGGATTTATTCTCGAGGTTTCCTTCCTCTAACCTTTTTGATGAAACATCATCATCTGCAAGGTAGGAGTTTTTTGAGAAAAGAGGTATTAAAGTCTTCCGCCTCTTCTGTCGTTGGAGAGCTGTCAAGCATCTCTTCCTTCTTCAAGCCGTTGCCGACCTCTTCTTCCTCTTCGCTGGTTTTGGTCCACCCCGGGTATTTAATTTCCCCGGTACCCACCAGATACGTCTGGCCGGGCATCCCCCTATCCGCCACCTGGGGAGGCGCCCGCTGGGGGACCAGCAACCCCACACGGGCTATAGTTTCTGAAATCTATTATAGTTTTGAAAAATATTGAAATATGAGAGTTTTTTACTTTTGTTTTAAAATCATTAGAAATTGTGAATTTTATGTCTGAAATAAAACTAGAGAAATTCCGTAAGATGTTGGCAGATTTTCGGATATTAAGTGGAGGAATGGTAATATTTTCTAAGTTGAGGTATTTTCACCTACGTCTTTATCTTCTTCTAGGTCACTTGCTGGAATAAGTCTGCTATCATTATTATTTACTTGAGTCTTGAGTCGGGCCGAGTAGTATGTTCACTACGTTGACGTGGATGATCTTCTACTGCATCCATCCCACGTTTGCTTTTGTTTGTAGCACTTTTTTGCAGTTTTTTATTAGCCGCTTGTTAATTTGACGCACGGGGTTGTTTAAGGGTGACACACTGCTTGATTCACAGATTGCACAGAAATTAGGTCACGTTGCTGCAGTTGGTAAAGCAGCATTTGGTTTTGCTGTATCTGTTCCTGAAGCTGATTATGCGTTACCTCATGTTATTGGAGAAGTTGATGGTATTGTTGAATTTTCGCCAATTCGACCTCCATTGTTGCGGAAGCACTGTTTGGATGTATGTACATTTCTTCTGCATTTTCTCATAAGCACTAGCTACCCTAGGAGTGGTAGGCACGTCTACTCGCTTTCTCTACCAAGACTGAACTCGATAAACGAAACTGATGATAGAAATGTTTTGATCGGAGGAAACAACTAAAGTGGCACAGCAGCTGACAGCGTGGAATTCTCCTTCAATCAGTACGTTTATTCAAAAGTAATATGTCACAGTTGCAATAAGACGCCCATTGTCGAAACTCGAACTTGTGACCTCCTAGTTTTCAGAACTTTATTTGTGGAAACCTATGCCACAGTCATTTTCGCCACTTCGCTCGTATACCTTTTTAAAGTCGGGGCACACGAATACGTGAAACAGCGCCACGCGTGCGATTCTGACGGTGACAGTCTCCTTTTTCTTCAGAAAAGGAGACGACGTTCTCTCGTTTTGTGTGCGTTTTTCCTCCTCTTTCGTAACGGAGGATGAGGGAGTTGTCTTCTGTACTGATTCATATTTACGAAGGGCCGCTGTTTGCTTTTGTGCGCGACCTTGTGCAGCGGAAGGAATTGTGTTACGTTCGAATACTTTCCTCTTTTTTAAGAAAAAGGTCTTTTAGCTGTTAAACGAACTTCGGTGACGTAGGTCATCATTCTGCGATGGCTTATATTTTAAGCGTCGAAAGTCAAATATTAAAGAATCGTTATTCTTGCGTTCTGGGAGAATTTTCTCCTCGTTTATGACTTGATATGTGAAATTGCTTGTGCCTTGCAAACTTTTCTGTATTTTATTCTTTCCTCATTTCAAATGATTTTATTCATTCTTCTGAATTTTGACTATTTTTGTTTAACATTTACTACGTTCATGTTCAAATGACCATGCAAATTGCATCTTCTGATAGTTATCTCAGTTTCTAAGTTAAGCAGATCATATCTAAAATGGTGAACTTTCTTAATTATAATGATAGTTGCATACTATAATACATTCGTACAAGAACATATAGTGAGAGGAATGAAGAATGAATTTTCCTCGTTGATACTTAGGTTGGTATTGCGATATGAGAGTAAATATTAAATAGAATCAATGGAGTAATTTACATGATTACTCGTACCATTATTATCAAGTGTTTCAACATCAGGTGCTGCTTTTAAAAATTTTTTTAATTTCACTTTAATGAAGTTGGTCCAACAATTTTGCAACTCACAAACACAGTACTTTAAACTCAACTTCAACACAGTACTTTAAAACAACAAACTTAACGGTCATATGCATCTTTCGCATTTGTCTTTATACGTATGATGTCAGTCTACTTGTGGTCAACGGTCCTTGTCCAACAACTGACAGGGGACTTCTGTTAAGCCCGTCCACAACTGTAAGGACGCATCCGTCTTCAGCGATTACCTAATTATTACTGTGTACAAGAAGTGACTGAGTCGACCTTCACTGTTGTGCCTCTGCTGAAGTCAGGAGTTAGTTCCCATAATTGAATTAAAATACACTACACTTTGTACAACTGGTGTTCGTCTGGTTATTTTGCATTTCTGCGAACTGTAATAAACGTCTGAGACGCAAACCCTGATAAAATGACATTATCCTATATTTTCTATTTGAACTATACTGAAGCTGCTTCTAGAAGGGATGAATAAGTTCTATATTTGGTATAAAAATCTCTTCTTCTCTCAATAATACGTACACATTGTTTAGACATCAATGAAACAAAAGATACAGCACAATTTAAATGACATTATATTAGGACTTTATTTCATTTATCTATTTTTTTTTAATTTAGCAATTTTTCAAACAGACATATATGAAAAAATTGCAGACGTTTAAAATTCCAGAAGGAACATCATCAATATTCCGGCCATATACTGTATCACTTTATGCGAACTATATTATGTTTTCCTAGTTATTTACTATTGCTTAAATTGCTAATTTTTTAGGAGAGTTAAACAAAAACAATACTGTTTACGATAAAATCATGAACTGAAACTACTGATCTGCATAAAATAATAAGTGTTTTTTCAAATCAATACCGCGGAGAAACTTGGAAATTGGTTTGAAGCTCTCTTGCGAGAAAATCGTTGGCGTTTGATACCTCAATAAACTCATTCCGTCGCTGCCGTTGTCGAGCATTACTTTGCAGATGACCGCACAGGGACTGGTGTTTATTGCGCTGTTAGTCACAGTCCAATTTTTATTGGCTGCTTCCGAAAACCGTTTCCACCTCCTCTGGGGAACCCGTCGTGTCAGGGATCACGCTTGGCGACGCCCAAGCTTTTATGGCGCGCCCTGTGCCGAATTTGTGATTTGGCGCTCGCGCTCATTCAATTCACGCCCAGGATCCGCCTCGGCTGCCAGGCTGAATGCGAGCCAAATCACTGGGGACTGCGCTGGAGTTCACCTGCATTGACAAAAATAGGTTCTCAATTTTCGACTCATTGACACTAAAAACATAAGTGTAGTAGATGTGAGGTCAAAAATTTGCCCTCTTAACTTAACAAGAACGAAGCATTCACATTGAATATAAAACGTGAAATCTGCCATTTGTATTGTAAACAGTAGAACGATTACGTTTCCTTATTCTATACACGCAACGAGTGAATCTAGGAGGTGTTTTATCCGCGATGATAAGTATTTACACACTTTCCTAACTAAAGGCGCTGATTTTTAACCAACGAAAACGATAGATTATTGCTGCATGCCAATTTACTGTACGGTTGTGTTTTCTCAAATCATCTTTTCGTGAGCATTTGAAGTTGGCGAACGTTTAAGTTGATGTCTTTTGTTTATATTTATTTTTATCTACGGTCACCATCACAATTCTGAGAGGTTCCTTTTATTTAAAAGGCAGAGAAGTACGTTCACGTTTTACGTTTATTTTTCATCGTGAATAAGCCTTTTCTTCCCTTCATAACTCGTATGGTAACTTTATATGAATAAGCTTATGCATATTGTCATTCGAATCTGAATAATAAATACATTTCATTATTTCATGGTATAACTATCGTCTTAGAAGGCTGCAGGTTGTTGTATAATGAAATTCATTATGATACAGCTTCATTACAGTACAGGTATTTGACCAATCACAGAGAAATTTATAGTTCAGAAAAAACTAATCATTAGTCATTAAACGATTCGTTGATATCTGTATATTACTGTGCCGAGGCAAACTGCACATGCCCATCTTTGTTTCAAAAACTCAGAAGAAAATTAGATGAATGAGTGTCCCCTGTGGGAACTGGATAAGTTTCTAAGCTTGTATGAAATAAGGACAGGTATTGAGCTTTGATAGCATTTCATTAATAAATTTAATCCTAACGTGACTCATAGGTTGCTTTTTTTCAAGTTGGACTAAGCTTATACGAGTACTTAATCAATGCAACATAGGAGGCCAAAGTGACTCGACTAGGTGACTTTAGCTGAATATTGCATGCCAGGAGCCATATAACCGTTCAAATTAATAGTTTAACTTACAAAAACGTCATTATTTGTCGAAAAAGAGACTAAAGTTTGATGTAATTGGTGTCAACATACCATGAAGTTTTGTGAAGTTCACTATAGACTATTGTAGTATTACTTCTCACTCATTTACTTATACGTATAATTACATAATCATTTCATGATGTTCTATTTAACAACTAGCTGTTTTTAAATTTATTCCACGTCATTGAGATAGTATGTATTTCAGCTCCAGAAAGAAAAGGTGAAGAATTTGGAGACTTACTATTTTCTTACAGTCCATTTTATTTTGAATTTATCAAAAAATATCTTGTTATCTTATGCATTTCCTAAAAACTGAGACATTTGCATTAGAGATTGTTTAGGATTTTGTCTAAGAAAAAGGATAGAACATGTTATTTTTGATAATTGTAATATTTAAATGGAATGTCTTCTGTTTGTTAAATACTAGCATTGCATACATAAATTTAACAATTTTAAACAAATAAATTTGACAATATTCAAAACTATACCTTTTTCCTATAGTATTTGTATTTCTCTTCAAAATATGTTATTGTTTAATTAATTTTTGATCCGTCAAATATTTATGTCCTATATTTCGTCTCAATGTCAACAGGATGTTTAAACTTGACATCTTGATTACAAGTTTAAATATATTTAATTTCTCTGATATCTAACGTTTTGGAATTTATACAAAGGAAATTTTATCCAACAAACTTTTAATTTATTAATTCACAAAACCAAATGAATAATAATTATTCTACAAATTTAAGTACACGAAAGAAAAAAATAGTTTTAGAAGTGTCTAAAACAAAACTAATAAATGTCCTTTCAAGTTAAGTGTGTACGAGTATAATGCAATGCCCTTCCCCCCGTTCTTCTTTGACAGCTCTAGGAGACAAAGTGAGGAAAATAGTCTCAGTGAGGTAATGCGAAAACGGTGTCGGTTTGTCCCAGGGGTTGCTTGTGTGCTATGGGAATCTGACGCGTCTGATAAGTTTGTTTTGCGCTCAGTTGTCAGCAACTTTCTTGCTACGCGTAGTTTTCTGCCGACAGCGACAAGTTTGAACAGAAATTCGTGGAGGGAAAACGGGAGCATTGCCTCTGGAGAAAAAAAATGAGACAAAACCTGCGGTCGGAGTAGTTTTAAGGAAGGGACGTACTGTTAACTAATGCACGAAAGACAATTAACGCATCAGGTCTCCAACACATTAAAATGATTATTTTTTTCATGGAAAATCTACCACAAACATCGCCTTTTCCCAAAATGATCTAAAAAAGTATAAAGGTCTTTAAAAAAGTCCTTTTTTATTCCTTGACATTATATAGGGAATAGGAAAAAAACTTGATTAAAAGCACATTTTGAACTTTGTAATAAAATTTCATCTCTTTTTTAGCTTTTCTCGTTCCTATACTTCTGAATTTTCCCTATACTTTGATTTGCTCTTATTTGCTTGATGTTAACAGTCTAGATTTAGTAGATTACGTTTATTTACTCCAAAAGTAATTTTGAATCTGGATTTACTAACGAATGCAACCGATTTACATTTTTAACATAGTGATTTAGGAGGATGTTTTGGCAGTGGCAAGACATGCTCCGAAAGTATTAGAAGATCTATATCTTAACAGTGTGAAAAAAAACTATCCGCTGCCGTAACTTTGAGACATTCTACTGCCATGGCACGGTGCAGATCGCGCTCCACTTAGTAGTCTTGGTTCAGTTACAACTGAGGTGACCGAGGTGACTGGGCGATGTGATGACGACCTTGACATCACTGGTGTTTCACTTGTTGAACACGAAGTTAAAGGCGCCGTGCGCGTTGTCGTGTTTTGCAGCGACGGCTGGGCGGACCGCGCCGACGTGACGGACGGGCTGGAGGCCGAGGCGCAAGGCAGCGTGTCCATCCGCATCCACTCGCCCGACGAGCCCTCCTTCGACGAGTACTACACGCGCCTCTCGCCCTTCAACAACACGCGCAACCCTTGGTTCCGGGAGTTCTGGCAGTGGCGCTTCAACTGCGTCATGCCCACCGAGACGGCCAACGCCAGCGACGGCCACCCGGGCGCCAGGGCCGGCGCAGCGGCGGGCGCTGGGGCCGGCGCGAGCGCGCGGGCGCGAGCGGGCGACGGCGCTGGTGCTGGCGACACGCCGGTGCGGCTCTGCACGGGTAAGTGGCAGGTGATGAGGTCAACGGCCAGGAAAGAACTCAAATTAGATCAGGCAAAACTAAATCACATCACATCACATCACATTAGGTCACTTCACAGAAAATAACATCACATTAAATAATATCACATAATATCACATCTGATTACATCACGTCACATTACATCACGTCACATTACATCACGTCACATTACATCACGTCACATTACATCACGTCACATTACATCACGTCACATTACATCACGTCACATTACATCACGTCACATTACACCACATCCATTACATCACGTCGCATTAGATCTCGTCACATTTGATCACACCACGTTAGATCTCATCCCATTTAATCACACCACGTTAGATCACATCACATCAGATCTCATCACATTAGATCATGTTAGATCGCATCACATTAGCCCGTTAGTGCATTAAGTTGTTTTTGATATATTTTTTTTAACTTGTAAATAATAGTGTTAATTTTGTTTGTTTATCGTGAATCAACGCTCAGATAATTTTCTACTAGTTTTCGCAAAACTCGCCGTCCGCTAGGTATATATACTTAGTTTAATTGTTAAAATGAGAACTATATACTTGATCTTTGACATTTACTGTATTTTATTACAATTGTTCTCTAGAAGTCTTCTGTCGATTGGAGAAACACACGATTTTGCAATTTTTGCAACTTTTATAAAAATGTGAATAATTGCAAATCTGCAATTATAATGAAGTAAACCGGATTTTTGATAAAGGTCGTGGATTGTGTATGAAAAATAATATTGAAATAAAATGTCCTTGAGGAACTAGCTGCCCTAAAATTTGAGATACATTATCTCATATTAACGTAATTTCGTCAAAAAGAATAGTGTTAAAACTGGTAAAGTGTATGCGTTTACTTATGTCAATCAATTTACTTTCTGTTCATGAAATTGTTTCATTCGGTGTACTTTTATTTGAAAATATTTCCACATCTGAACTAGCGAAGTCTGTAATTTTCTACGAGATAATTTTGTTAGCCCCCCCCCCTCCCAGGGGAGATTGGCTGAGGTAGTTTTTGAGGTTTCGGATACGTAATTTCGTTATAAGGGTTGCCTGAGAAACAGTACGCCTGAGGATAGGCAATCCACTGCACACGTACGCATCAGAATTGCATAACCATAAAGAGCAACCTTACTCCCGAGCATTTCTTCTCAGAGAGCCACTACCTGATTTCACTAGCTCACTATGTTGGTAAACACCCTCAGCGATTCATTTCATTTTGAAAACTTGTTTGGGTACACTCAGCATATCCTTTGATATCGTTTGATTCTGGTAATCCTGTGGCATGGTAGCGATACTCTTACTATTTGGAGCCTAATGCCTATTAGGTGTGTGATGGAAGACACAATTTTTGTATTTATGAGGTTTGAATTCCTAATGTGACTTACGTAGAAAAAATATCATACTAAAAGCATTGACTTCGACCTCAAATGCACAGGAATTAAATTGGAAGTAAATTAGTTCCAGTGCATTAACTTTTTTTTAATGGAAAGATTTGAAAGCACACAAATTTGAATGTTTCACATTGTTTTAATGGTTGAATTATACTGATCACATTGCTATTTGCAAAAGTTAGATTGATATTAGATTCAAACACTGATTGCATTAGCGAGACTAATTAAAGGGTACACCCGAATAAGATAGTAAAAAGTTCCCATAAATCAAATGACATATAAATAGTTACACTATAACTTTAACATAAAAATTAAATTTTTGAAAGGTTCTCCGTCCTACCACCCGCACCCAAAAATGTGCTTTTTTATTTTTATTTTTTTAATTAACACAATTTTATCATATTGAAAAGTATGAAAAATAAGAAAATAATTTATACTGTGAGTTAAATGTTTTGAAATTTTCTCAGCGCCAAATTCAAACACAAAAAAGTGGAAAAAATAACAACAAAAAATAGACTGTTCCTTAAAACCGTGGAACGTGCTCGAAACATTCTCAAAAGTTTCTTTCAAAACACAAACCGTTTTGTATTTTTTCAGCTCTTGAGGTGTAGTTACATTTTTTCCACTTTAACAGAAAGAAATCATGATTTTTAAGAAGATGACTCTTTAGCTTTGATATAACCGCCTTATGTAATTAAATATAGTTAATGAAGAATGATTAAACCTTTGAATATTTCAATTTTTTATTAGCACTGCACTAAATTTACATAGTATTACATCGTAGCCCAATTAATTGCATTATTATCCCTACAATCAATTATTATACTTTGTGTTAAAATCAAATATGTATATATAATTTGTTTTAGCTTAAAATTTCATTTCGTCATTTATCGACAGCAAACATTTCCAATATAACACAAAAGACAATATTACTTGAATTATAAGTACTAGTTCGTCATGTTCTCGCCGATTGCTCTTTCAATTTATGCGCTACGGTTCGAATTGCGCGTCACCATTTTGAGTCTCCCCGTCGGTCCTCACTGCCCGCATTTGCACTCAAGGGGGTTGCACGCGGCTCCCAGGGTCAGTGGAAGTGCAAATGGCTGTGCAGGCTTGCCGTAGGGACTTCAAATATTGCCAACTTACTTATCGTACATCAGTATTTTTGTAATCAACCCTTTTGTCCAGCACATATTCATCTACTACTTTAGAAACAAATCACTTTAAGATTACTTAACTAAAAAAGTAGTGTTTGGCAATAAGTTCATTTGAAAAGATTTTTCCAATTGTCACCCGCCACATAAAACATGTACTTGTATATGTACTACATGTACTTGTTGTACTTCATATCATATATTTGTATTAAAATTATCACATTCTAAAAAAATAAACTAAGATTGTATCAAAATTCTTTGAAAATTAGCTTGTTTATTTTATACCATTATTCAAAGAAAATATTAAAAAAGCAACTAAAAACCAGTTTATATTCTTAATATCTCCGAACCATCTGAAGAAACATCCTGTCGTGTCTTCTTTAAAAATATATTCATATCTTTACTTTCGGTTTGTTCTTAAATTTTAGACGCTTTATGTGCTTGATTTTTGCATACAAAAGGTCTTCATTTTGTCTGTTTTTATTCACTATACAAAATAAATTTTGAAGCATGGCACTAATCAGTGTAGTCAATTCACACATTTAATATGATAAGTTTTTGAGAAAGATTCTGAACTTGCAAGACGTATTTTGGTCATGCCAGAGATTCTAGGCAGTAACTGAATCACAAGAAAACGTCCTCTGCCATTTCGCTAATCTTTTGACTGACGTTATGACCCCTTCATCACTAACAGGATTCGCCGTTTCTTTCCTTTGCCTCTGCTTCTTTACCAGCCATGTCTCATTGTGTACGTTTATGACGTTTATGAGTAAAATACGCATCTCAGAAAGTATGTTCCAAGGGTCTCTATTTATTTATTTATTTATTTATTTATTTATTTATTTATTTTACGTCAAAAAACAGTTAAAACTGCGTATTCCGTGCTATGGGGAAAAGTGAATTGTGTGCGCATTTTCAAAATTCTGTGATCCCTACACTAAGTCATATACTACTTGAATTTTGAAAAAAAATCTCCCATGTAATAAAATCTATTTTCAAGGATAAATAAGCAATAAATTTTGGCTCTTATCCATGTTGTCCTTCGGAATAATACTTCCTGCCGCGACAACATGGAAACGATAACTTGAATAATTGTATTTCCCACTGAATTCTAGAAGACGTGCACAGAAAATGAAGTTACATTTATGTCCAGAAGCAAAACAAGGGGCCATCTCAGCATTTGCTCAATGGATCAGGGAAACTGGACGAAAAACCTGATCTAGATGGGGGTCATTGACCCGGAGGCTGTAGTACAATAGTTTTTACAGGTTGTTTATACACATTTATACAGTCCAAATGGTAAATAATGCATTATGTATCATTGTTAAAAAATATGTTACTTTTTTTGTGATGCTTAGTATAGTCTCTAATTGTATAGATATATCTCTTATTAGATACTATTAAGAACTTCCTAGTGGACACTATTGGGAACCTCAGTTAACGTAAAGTGCTCGCTAATAATGACGATGATAATAATAATAATGGTAATGACATTTGAAACTTCTTCCTTTCAATACTGCAAATGCTACGAACGAAAAATTCAAGGCAAAATCAAAAACGATCTGATCAAAATATTGCTCACTTCTTGAACTATTAACCATATCTTCACGCACAAAATCTATAACGCAATAAATTTAGTATGCCGCTATCTAGGAGTAGTTTAATTATACACTCAGCTGATAAAATTTTAAAATATCAAAAAGCAACAACGATACAGTATAAATCTTACCCAACCGTAAACTACCATGGCTAAAAGTGAAATAATGCATCATCTGGACACCCGGAAGCATGCATTTTCGGTGCTAGGCAAAGGTAAGCGATATTAGGATATTGCTCCCTCTACCCTACGTGATAAATCTGTGCGGTTTTGACACTGTATTACCATATTTTCGTGAACATAAAATATTAAATAAGTAAATTCAATGAGTGCAACTAGTGCATTTGGCAATGCTTAGCTGATGCAATATTTTACACTTAGCACGCTACGGGTCACGTGATTATCAATCACATTTTGCCCTACGTTCCGCAAAACTTTTAATACATGAAAGACTTTCTCGCCAGTATGGGTTTATTCTATTTCCTGGTTTGGACTTGGTTACCAAGTATCCTACTGTTAAAACGTTCTTCTTCAAGTTTGAGCATCAATTCGCTATGGCACTGTCTTACAAAAATTTGATTTACTTGTCCGAGATAACGTTCAAATAACAATTCCGACCAATATTTAACAATTGTAGGGGTAGAAAATGCAGCGAACATGCGCTTAACACAAGGGTGCGGGAGGTGCGTAGAGCTGCTGTTCAGCGGCGCTTGAGTCAGTATAAACGCATAAAATCATCAACGCACGTCCATGTACGACAGACATTAGCACATTCCTATAATACTATGCCTATATTCTTAGCGCAAGTGCAAGAAATAAGTTGAAGAAATGTTATCGTAGTCGGATGAATGGTGCGGCAGCGCATAAAATGCAAAGAAACTAACATTAACTTTTCTGTATTAGATTTAAAACTATCAGTAACAATACGATTAGGTTTCCTTTTGTTTTTCCTTCACATTAAAGATGTTTTGTTCTCAAACCATTCGTTTTGAAAAACAACATAAAGATATTGTTTTGTTTGGTAAATGAAGAACTGAACGTAATATTTTTGGATAAAAAATAGCTTTACGTTAATGTTAAAATATTCATCCCTACACTCATTAGTACGTGAGAGTTCGTGTAATTATTCCAAACGTTTAATTAGTTGGTATTCTGTATTTCTACAGAGATTCAAACCTATATTCTTATAGATCACGCATAGCAAAACAGCATTGAGATCATCAGATCAAAGCCGTAGTTATCACTTGTCACATCCACACAGCAAAGGTATTTTGAATTAGAATTGTTTTGCTTATAACAGAGAGCGGGAGCCAAAAGGGCTACTGGTCAGAGCGGTTGGAAAGTTGGTTACACTAATTACACTATCATGACACGATAATGGCGATGTGGTTATTTCACGAATCGTTTGTACTGCAACTTATTTATTGAAAGCACGTACTAAATTTTCCGTGTAGAACTGATCCTCTCTGCCATGTTTTTGCATGTAAAATCGTTCGTAAATAGATCGGGTGGGCACAATTAGAACCTGAATTGGCTACACAAATGGCTGCGGGGAATGTAGCCCTTCACAATGAATCCCAGATTGTCTGGTTTTCACGTCGAGAGCTTTTCATAAATTTTTATTTTGCCATTGATTTGAATAACTCATTGAGTAAACTAAGAACCTTTGGATATTTGATGTATTTTCGTGGTGCCTCAGAGAGTGTGTTGTTTAGAATTAGCAGGTCGTAAGAAAATGTCAGCTTAAATTCAAGCTTTTTGAGAGAAGGTTCATTCTATATAAATTTCGTACGAGTTACTTTCCTAAGACAATTTTACGAAAATATATTTAGAATATAATACGCATTAACTACAAAAGTGATCAAAGTGATGGTATTTTGCGAGTAGGACGGATTGCGACACGCAGCCGATAGATCGCATGCTGCAATCCAACTAACAAAATAAAATAACTTTTACCATGTTGTGTCATACACTTGTTTACAGTCTTACTGACTTTCATTTTATTCGTACTTTAATTCAGGTAATCAAATTACTTAATTGGTTACTACGATACATTATGATCAGTAATAGCCAATGTACTCCACAGACACGTTATTCTTTGTTGCATTCACGAGTTTATCTAAACCTGTGAGCGTTTGACTTTCAGCCTTAGAGCTAAAAATTAATTTTCAGCACGCCTTACATGCCCTAAAACTATCTGCTTTTACTAATGGATGTCTAAATAAGAACTTAATGTCAACGCATTCGTTTTTAATTTACATTCTTTATGTTCTGACAACATTGAAAAACTTGCTAGATGATTTGCTAATTGTGTTATAAGAATAAACAACTTAATATTTGTAAAATTGTATTTTTCACTTCAATCGACCGTACAAAGGTGAGAGTAGCATTTACTTTCAGATTTTGCAAGCGACATTCATGCGTCCTTGCTAGTTTCTTCTAGCTATTATATCACAAAGCTAATATGGAAAGGAACTCGGTTATATTGTGATAAGCCAGGAACCCTGGGTTTAATTTGAGTGGTAAAATCGACATCAAGCATTAGTAATACGATGGGGATTGTACTACTCGCGCACCTTTTCTTGAACGATGACCTTGCTTCCCCCTCCCTGGAGCTATAAACAGCTGAAGGCAAAAGATCGCAGCGAGCACTGATGACAACATTCCCAGCATTAAAACTTCGTTGGCGCGAAACAGAAGCTAGTCAAAGCTAGTTGCTTTCATAGTCGAGAACTTCTGTTCAGCTTTATTACCATTATCTAAAGAAATGTCTGAGGCAGGTCCAGGACCTTCAAGGAAGGCACCTAAACCTCCTATCTACTGTCCCTGCTGTTGCCTACCCAGAGCGATGACCTGGCCGCATACATAGCGGGTTTGACTTTCATCTACCAAAGATTGGCATTACTGAAAATACTCTCGAGGCCGACTTTGTAACTAATACCCCCACTCCGCCCGCATTTCGTCAATCTATCGTTCAAGAAAAGTTGCGCGAGTGGTATGCAGGCTCGGGAGTCAATGAATATACGTTGTTAGGACAACCTATAAACAAAGTGTAATATTCCATGCTTGGTGAAACAGCGCTGTTCATTGGGGGAGACACGGTCGCGGAGACATTACGGTGTGGGTGGAAAGGTGTGGAGAGGGCATTGAAAGCTTGATTTTGTAGGAAGATGGAAAGAATCTCTCTTGAAAGCTACCGAACGGTGCGGTCATTGAAAGCAATCGGTGCGGTGCGAATATTTTTTTCAGCATAGACTGGGTTATTAGTTAAATGATAGAGAGGTGGGTTACTTATAATTAGTTTCGATAGCTTGGCATTGTTCAGAGTAAGAAGGCAAATGAGTTATTCGCATTGAATTATAATTGTAATTTTTTTTATTGTTATTTGGGACTCGAATTCCAATAGACTCCTTGTTTCGAAGGGATTTATATTAGGATAGCTCCGTAGATGTGAAGAATTTTCAATAAGTCAGCTGAAGATAGTCGCGCGTAGTTGTTTCATCCACAGCCAGGGCCAGTCGCAAACGCGTACTAATTTAATAGAATTATGGAATACTAAAAGGTACCAATTAGTTTAGGATACTCCGGAAACATTTTTAATCTATTCTAATGATAGTTAAGAGCGCTATAACAGGGATATCGGCCACATTCCACGGACAACATCGAGTCTGAAGACATTTGAAGAACATTTGAGAAGTCATCGCAGTAAGCTTACGAACTTTATTCAAAGCCGTACGGGATCCTAATGTTTGTACAGAGAAAAAAATCATAATTTCATTAATGGGTTCAATAGAATTTGTAAATATGTAAGAACAAATGTTAATTTTTTTATTTTGAGAAAAGAAAAGGGTGATAATTTATAGTCGTTGCCATCGACGCAATAATTGGTGTTAATCATTAGACCTACCAGGAATCGTAATACTGTATAGAATTACACATCCACATGCAACAGGTAAGGAGTAAAATGTTGTATATCAAAACCCATGATTAAAATTGAAAGTGAACTTAATAAAATAATGTTTTACATTGAGAATTTTTTTTAGCATAGCAGGGCAACGAGAGGACGAGTAATATTGATAATAGCAAAGGGAGTAATCCCTTCATAACATTTGTATAATTGCATGTAACTGTTGCATGTATCAAGATTTAGTGATATTAAATATCTTAAAGGAAGGGTATTTCTCAATATGATGGATACAAGCACTCAGTGGGAGATACAACACCGCAGCGTCAGAACGACGAAGATGTGAGCGACGCGTTCACCCTCGACATACGCCCCAAGTAGCTTCACACTGTGATCTTATATTCAAATGAAGCTTCACTATTCGCACGTTTCGGCCAGCGCTCCTTTTGCTACATATGACATCAGTAGAGCCGCAGTTATTGGATACTATTTTGTTAGCAAAACTAAACTAGAGATTTAAAATCATTACATTATTTCTCGCATTATTTCTAACTTTATCAATTTTCGAAAATTCTGAGGGTCTAGTGAAAATGAGATCGTAATTTTTAAGCGTTCTTCAATTCACACGTGGCAAAAATTGAAAACAATTGGGAGACGCGTTTGAGAAATTGTTTCATATAAAATGCATTAACTTCAAAGAGTAATTACCCGAAAACTACTCGTATTCTAAAAGAACTGTACATTACCTTGTTGAAAGTTCTATTTTTTAGAATGGATTTAACTAGATTAGGTGGCTTAGGGCATCAATTTATGTACTTGCAATACCTCTAACCGGAGGATTATAGGTTTCGAACAGGATTTTTGAATTCACCCGCATTACATGCACTGCATTACCAAAAGAGAGAAACTTTTTTCGGAATAAAATGCGTTCTTCAAAATTAGATCTTTAAATACGACCATGTACATTTTTTAATAAGTTGTAGGTAGTTTTCTCGTAATTTTGGGAGAAACAAGAACATGTTAAAGCAAGATTTTCTCTAAAATGGCTCGAAAATTTTTCTTTGAAATTCTAGAACTGATAGTTCTACGAGTACTGAATAACAGGTCTTAAACGCCATTTTATGTATTATTATGATTTTTCAAAAATTACACAAATGTAAATATTTTTAAATCTAATATTTACATTACTAGCGTTTTATATTCTATTTCGTATATAGTTCAAATGTTCAAATTATTTTTGATTAATTTCTCATAATCTCAGTAGTTTTCTGTGAAAATTAGCTCAAAATTGCTCATTTTCAGAAACGATCAAAGGATATATTCTCAAGAACGGCACTGAAGTTTTTTTGAAAATTTGTATAAAGAACCATATTTTACTCTTCTTTAATATTCTGAAAGTAATATTTCAATTCTTGTGTATGGAAGCGAAAAATTAAGAAAACGTAAAAAATATATATTGGGTGCCGATAGGTATCAGTTGTGTAACGGGTGAAGCAATAGCGAAAAAACTGCTAATATTACTAAAAACAATAGAAAACTAAATAGAGCGATAAAGTCTGTTACATTCTGTCCCAACACTAGTTTTCCTTTTTCGTAACCTGAATTTTTAGCAAAAACTGTAAAATAATAATAAAAGAGCTTAATAATAAATACAAATATATATCGAATATTGTTTAAATATATATGACATTTAATCTCCTAATATTTAATTATAATACTCCATTGGTTAGCAAACTTGATAATTTTCCAATTTCATATGATAATGTCTTACGATACTTATGTCGTAAATGTGCATTAACGCAGAATAATTATTAATATATATATATATATAAAAGTTTAATTTTAGACAAAACCCTGAATTTCATGACTTGATTTGATTGATAAATATTGATCAACCCAATTAAATTTCACTTCCTATTAATTCTCTTTCAGCTGTTGCTGTAATATATAAATTGTCATAGACATTTATACAATTTTCATAGTTTTAAAATTATTTTTTAAATTTTATCATTGACACTAATGCTTAAATAAATAGAACAGACGTATCTTGAACTCCGTATTAAATTTAATTCCCTATTCTCATTTGCCATTGCCTTAACAAATGCTCAGGAAAGCCACTCATTATACACCATTTTCTAATCTCCGGGAAGCAATGAGCAAAATAAGAAGAGAACCCCATCCGGTCGCATTTTACGAAGGCTCACTTGAGTGAGCATCCATCCTTGGTTATGTCCTCCGCACTGAACTAAGAAGGCCGGGCAGCATCGAGTTGTGATGGCGCCATTATCCGACCGGTCCGAATTATCCACCAGCGAAGCCGTAATCCCGCTCAATCGTCAACGGCGCCCGCCGCCGCCGCCGCCGCCGCCGTCGTCGCTGCCGCCCCGCCGCCGCCGCTGCCGCCTCCTCCACCTCCTCCCCCTCCGCCGCCACCGCCGCCGCCACCGCCGCCACCGCCACCGCCACCGCCACCGCCACCGCCACCGCCACCGCCACCGCCACCGCCACCGCCACCGCCATCCCTGCCACCGCCACTGCCAGCGCCTCCGCCACCGCAATCCCCGCCACCGCCACTGTCGCCACCGCCGCCACCGCCACGCCACCGCCACCGCCACCGCCACCGCCACCGCCACCGCCACCGCCACCGCCACCGCCACCGCCACCGCCACCGCCACCGCCACCGCCATCCCTGCCACCGCCACTGCCAGCGCCTCCGCCACCGCAATCCCCGCCACCGCCACTGTCGCCACCGCCGCCACTGCCACCACCACCGCTACCGCCATCCCCGCCACCGCCACCGTCGCCAACACCGCCATTGCTACTGCCACTGCCACCGTCCCCGTCACCGCCACCGCCTCCAGCGCCGCCGACTCACGCCACTCCTGCCTCCCCCTCTCCGCCGCACCTACTCCCGCCGCCCCTGCCGTCACCGTCACTGCCGCCTTCGCCACCAGAAAGAAGGAAATGCAACGCCGCTCTTAAAATATGGGCAATGGCTGGGAAAATTACGGATTACGTCAGACGGAGAGTCGCACCGCCATGTTGGACGTTCTTGTTCCATTTCATCGCTTAATTTTTACGTTCGCGCTCTTCGTAATGGTTCTTTTCTCGGTGGCTGCGCCCTCCCTACCCTCCGCGCGATTACTCGCCAGCCGCTCAGCGGCAGCGCAAATGTTTACTCCGTGGCTTAACGAAGGCGGCCGCCGCCCAAAGCCGTGCTTACGCCACTTTCTGCCACGCACGTCGCCCGCGTCGTTGGAGTCGGTTCCTGTTGCTGACGGCTCGTCTACGTACATGTCAGACGCTTTGTGAATTGATTTTTAGGTTAAGATTGCTGATATTTCACAAGATCTTTATCTAAAGACAGCTTTCATTCTTCTCTTTCAGGAAACATGTTAGTAGATAAATGTATTATATTCAAAGCGATGATGTTAATGACTAAATGTATTTGATCGAGCGATGATGTTAAGACCAAATCGAGTTATTCTAAATATAAATGACCTGGTCGCATAAATTTGTAATTTTGATAACTTTTCAAGCATCGTGCATTTATTACCGGACATTTTTCGAGATTTTTTAATCTTATATATGCATTATATCGCTTCATTCAATATATCTGGAATTCATTATATTTCTGATGGATGCACAAGTATACGTGAACGAGGACTTTCTAAAAATATACTCACAAAGCGCATCTTTGCGCTCGTTTTAACCTGTGTCAATAAACTTGTTTAAATGTTAAAAGCTCATAAACTCCTTTTTTATCTCCTGTCTCCTGGTTTATTAACATTCTTAATTGAAAATTACATGCCCTTGGTCAGTTAGGTCGTCTCCGGCAGAATATGAACGCAATGTTTATAATAATTAGAATGTTAGTAACTTAATGCGTGCAGCTCAAGCATCTAGACGTAAAACATTTATATAGTTCAATATATTTGGAAAGGAGGAGATAATGGAGGGTCAAATAATTATTTTTTATAATTGTGCTTTTAGTTTATTATCATGTAGATTATTTTTACCGAATCAAAAATGAATTGCAAATGGAATATTGTTAATTTTTCAGTAGAATTGTGTTGAAAATTTTAGAAAAACATTTTCATTTAGAGGTATACTTAATTCACTAATGGTCCTTAACAATAGTTCGGAGACAATAATTCTCAAAAGTTTGTATTTTATTGATGTTTGTTTTTTTATGTTAATCCCCAAAATTGGACATGTGTGAAATTGGAGAAATTATTGGCCGCATTATAGTTTTATAAATGTGTAATTAGAATTTGCAGCGCAAGTCTCGCACTTGTCATTTGCTCGTAATTTGTTTTATTAACATTTTCTAAATTTCTCAGAATGTCTTGAAAAGCCAAATTTACTACGCCACTACGAAAGTGCGTTTAGATAATCATTGATTTTACATTATTACGGCAAATTGTAGATAATTATTAGGTACTGGCTTTTCAGAATTATTTGGTGAAAGTTTTTTTTCCTTCTTGAAACAATTTATTAGCGTTTTAAATTTAATTCGATTTTTCAAAGCTTCGATTGCACTGTATTAAATGAATTTAACACATCCGGTTTCGAGATTGAACATCCGAAAAATGAATGATTGAACTCCCTTTAATTCATTTACCATTTTCCTTCAATTCACCATTTACCATGTTCAATCTCACTTCTAAGTTTTCCTCTTTTTATTGAAACTCGTTTCGATCCACCCTGTAATTCCCCTTTCCTTTTTACTTCTTATTTTCTTATTCGGCCACCTGCTCCTTTTCCTCTTCCGTGGTCTTCCGTACCCGCCCCTTTCTTCTCTACCTCCTCACGCTCATCCTCCGCCTCGTGCTCTAGTGGTGCCGCCGCCTCCGCCGGGGCTGCCAAGATAAACACATCTCGACGAAGAACCACCGCACGCGCGCACAATGACGAAACTTGACAATGAAAGTAAGCGGAGTTTGCGGACAAAGTTTCCTTTTAAAAAGTCAACACGTGTTGCTGCGGCGCCGCAACCGCTTGAAAGGGAGTTCCCCGCGGGCTGCGTTTGCTCGTGCGCAGCGGGTTGCCGACTCTGGCGCGGGGCAGGGGCAGGGGCTCAAAGGAGGACGCCTCGCCTGGCGACGCTACGGTGCGGCGAGACGGATGCCGCCGAGGACGCCGGGGAAACGTACGGGTGAGGACGACGAGGGTAGGAGCTGAGGACGGCCACGTCCTCGGAGCTGATTGCATTGCACGGGCCCGGGAAACCCCACGGCGCCGGCGTCTTCGGCGGGTGAAAGCGTGGGGACGGTGAGGTTGTACAGTGGAACCGGTGGCCTTTCAGTAGGGGCATGGACGCAACAGTTGGGGAAGGACGATGACGTATATATTGCCTTTTTTCTAAGGATTCTCCTGCAATTACGGAGTGTTTGATTTATTTTCACTACTGAGAAGGCATTTAGGATAGTCTGTCCCTGCAGGTGTGAATGTATGGTGTGGTGTTGAGTGTGAAACCATTACAAGATTTTCATTGAAGAACTGAAAAATTAATGAGTGGATGTATTTGTACATATGTCCGAGAGCTTCAGATCTTCAGACATATCAAGGAAATTGAAACAAGAGATAGGAACGCAAGAAAGTTTACAAACCTCTCTTATACTTTAAAAATGAAACGCGTTTTAAATGTTGTTATTGCTTCTACACTTCTCGGTCACTCTGCTGATATCCGTCTCATTCGTCACTCACCGACCGTCCCCTCCACTCGCATCTGCCTCACCACTCCTCCTCTCGCACCCCTCTCTTAGGCGACTGACTGTTCTCAAGGAACTCAGCTGTTTCCTCGTCTGCTAATACATTTCCAAACCGTGATTCAGTGTTTGTCGGGTACACCCATTATGTGTATACTCCAGTATATCACAATACGAACATTTTATTCATGTCTATATACTCATTTAACAATCGAAAATATTGATTACTTATTAGGTTTTACTAATATTATTAGAGACGTTGAAGTTTGAACCGGTTCAAAGTACAGCACTGTGATGGGTAGGTATTGATCTTATTTCTTAGTCATATTTAACATATATACAATAAGCCACTGTAAGTTGTACTTAAACTTCTGTCAAACTCATGTTTTGTAGATAAGAGAATTCTGTAAATGACTGTGATATCATTACGTAATTATAACAATATGAGGTAATTAGAGAATAAAAATAAATATAACCAAATTACGTAGTTTTTTGTTTAAAGGAGATTTATTGCAGAGAAAGACTCTGCAACTCTCTTAAACAACAAGTTTGTTTATGTCTCTCCTGCCAAGTCAACAAACTCCTGTAAGTGGTTTAATGTACCCCAACAGTTTAAATCTAAATTACTCTAGGTCGAAGGTAAACATTTCTCCACGGTATAACACTTTCCTTTAGCACATATACTGTTGAATTTCTCCTGTGTAATTTTCAATACTAAAGAAAGCTGTGGTATATCTTCGTATTTTTCAGTCTGATAACATTGGCAGATAAATGCATTTTACCCTCTTTTATAATTATTTTAAAGAAACACTCCATCGTGCGTAATTTCTGACGAGAGAAAAAATGCTTCGCCGGAAACGGAAAACAACAATTTCGAAATATTTCAGAACTTTCGAATTATAATTAGAGAATTCAGAGATTCTGATTTGGATGATTTATGATTAATAAATACATGGATAAATTTGTGTTCCTGCAATTTTAAAGGGCTATTTTGAAAGCAATAAAAGCATTAAAACTTAAATATGTATTAATTTTGATGTAAAACGCTTATAATAGGTCGAATAACGCTTATTTTTAATCATGCTCTTCGTGTTCAGTATGATCGTATTTTAAGGAAGCTCTAATATGAGAAGATACTTTGAAACCTAGAATGTCGTCTATAATGTCATTTGCGGCCACTGTGTGACGTCAGCCAGGAAGGGGGCCGGGGGGGAGGCGTCGCCTCGCGAACACGACGCCGCGTCGCGTCGCTGCAAGGGCCCCCCCCCCCTTCGTACCGTCGTCCCCCGCGAGCCCGTTCGGCGCGGGTCGGCGCCCCCTCGTGCCTTCGGAATGCGTTTAGGTGCGCTTCCGATTGCGATTGGAGCCTTGTCTCACTAAAGCCGATGCGCTCAACGTGGACTCCGCGGAAGCTACCTGCTGCCCCGCTGGGAAAGGCGTGGGATTCCGGATGGTGTCGGGTGGCTGGTGAGCACGGCTTCGCGGTGATAAACAGAAATGTGGTGGGCACGGTCCAGGGTGGGTGTAGAATTAGGAGGTAACTCGCTATTGGTAAAGTGGGGAATTGGAAATCAAGGATTGGTCAATTACGTCTGTAGCCCCCGTGTTTGGAATACAGAATGGTATGGTGGGTGGAGAATGAGGAGGAAACTCGATATTGGTCAATTGGGAACTTGAAGTCAAAAAATGGTCGTTTACTTCAGTAGTCTCCATGTTTGGAATGTAGAGTGGTGTGGGATTACGGATGGTGCCGGTTGACTGTCGGGGACGGGTTCGGGTTGGTGCACAAAAACGGGGTGCACACGGTTCTGGGCATAGAAACGAGGTGTCTCGTCATTGTTCGAGTGAGAACTTGAAAAACAAGGACTGGTCGATTCCACTAGTAATGTGCGGGGTGCGCACTGTTATGGGTGTAGAATTAGGTGTCTCGCATTTATCAAGTGAGAACTTGGAGGTTAAGGATTGTTCAATTACGTCTGTTAACTCCCCGATTGGGCTGTAGAATTACGACAACATATTTTATAAAAGTCTAAATATATAATACATTTTTCTGTCAACTTAAATATATAAAAGTCGTGGTTATGGTTCTGACCTGTCTGGCGTGTTATGAGATTCTACCAGCCATACCCTTCCTGAAAATTCAAGGTACCACGCCAGAAATCAATCTGTTGCTGCACGTCATCTAGAATCTTGAATAGAATATGGCATTATACAGACCTCTAGTGCTCACTCCAAAAGTTACATACTGAGTAGAATTTTATTCTCTTAGACAGAAATGTTTCAACGATATGTGTTGCAAACTCAGGAATAAGTTACAAGCGACATCCATTGGAACGCCCTAGAATAACGTATGAGATCGATTGGGTATCGAGTTTCAATGTGTTCTACAGAAACAGTGGGCAGAAATTAGGCGCAGAGTCAGGACGCCGTTGGTCAGTGGTCGTCGAGAGGCGCATGACCGTTGTTCAAGAGGATTCTTCACTGTAATCTGTAATCGAAACAACTGAGAGACTTCCCCGGGGAATGTCAAATTTCAGGAATTGATGAAATATTAACAGGGAATTTCGCCCTGAGTAAGGTTGCAGAATGGCGGTCGAAACGGATACACCTGTACCTAAGACGCGGTATCATCCAGACAGCCAAGTAGTTACTGACTCCGGCCGCGTAAGCTAACTCTCTCATTTCCTGAAATACATTGCTTGTGAATAGAGCTAACAAAACACATTCTGTTATCGATTGTTATCGCTGCCTTGCTTTCGCCATCTCGGAGGTCGAGCGCGCTCCTTATCTGCCTGAGAGAGGTAATACGTAGGTCTGTGTCAGGGATCGTAACTGTCGTTACCCCTAATTTTCTACTGTTTTCAGGAGTGCCGGCAGAGCGTGCTCTGTGCTCAGTTTGCGGGTAGTTTCGGTGTGTTTCGCTTATTTTTTAATTGATTGATTAGTGATTCCAGGCGTGGCAACTTCTAAGATCATTAGCCCCGTAGTGTAGTGTTGAGAGGTGGCGGCGATTTTCCTACACTGGATAGAAAGGTGTGGCACCGATCTAACATTGACTAACGGGGTTTCCCTCAACAAGATATCTCTCACCAGCGAGGCACCGCCTCAGTCGGGACAAGTTCTAAGCTCCCGATAGGTGTCTCGGCACGTGTGATAGTGTACTGTAAGAGGCGAGGACAGGTCAAGAAAGAACAATGAAAGATCGTGAGCGGTCCGTGGCCCGTATGTTAGGGTACTGCTCCGGCATTCGCCTGGTATTGTTGGGAGAAACCACGGAAAACTACTGGTCAAAGTAGCCGACCTCTAAAATTCTCCTCCACACAGCGACTGATCTCGACCTAACTATCTGACTTGTGTCTAAAATCCTGCTACCGTCGGGATTCGAACCTAGAAAGTCCCGGTGAGAGGCACTGCAGTGATATCAGTTGATTCTCTGAGACACCTTTCCAGGTGCTTCGCTTGTGATAAGCACAATGAGCTCTCTTTAAAAGAAGAAAATAATGTAGTACAGTATATTACTTAATGTTAATATTATAAAAAAATTTAAATGGATTCTTTAAATTACATTTCTGCCGTTCTTGCATAGTTTCAGTTGCATAACTACGGAGACGTTTGTGACGTGTCGAAGTGCAAAGACATATCCACACAATATTAGTTGAGCATGGTCGACAGAAAAATTTAGTATTTTCGAAAGAAACTAATATTGCTGATTTGAGAAACTGGTAATTTGGATGGCTAGTTTGGAGAAAAGACAAAGTATATTCACTACTGAAAGATTAAATTTCCTCAAGTTCAAAAATTCCATCTTAAAATAATAACACAACATAGTGATATTGAGTAATTATTCATTATTGAATGTTCTCCATAGATTAAGAGCTACCTAGCTTTGTTCCAAATCTGTCATTGAAATATATATATATATATATATATATATATATATATATATATATATATATATATATATATATATATATTAGTATAGTAATATTATAGTAAAAGTAATATTTTGGGAGCTATTCACTACTCTAGAAGAGTACCTGAATAGAAATTATAAGAATTTCTATAATTATATTTCCTTTCGAGTGGAATTTCTCCTTCAACTAGATCAGTAAAAGAACGTACTCGAAAAATCTAGTAACAAGTTTGCAAGGTAACTTCGCACATTCAAATTTTTTAAGGGTTTAAATTCCCTTTTAATGGTAACATTTCCGTTTCAGCACGAGTAATATAATTTCAGAATTATTGTGCCCTTTTTTATTCCATCTGCCTTACCTCACTAAAGCCGATGTATCCATAGGAAAATTGTCTACCGTCTCGAATTTCTCGCATTCTCTCAAACGGAGATTCAACATTGAAGATCGCGAGGTGAGATTGGTATAAATCAAGAACTAATAAGAACTGATAACTCAATAAGCATAAAGAAAATATCACGTCATATAATACGGCATTCAATACGTTCTCTTCGGTATAAACTAAATGCTCACAAATTTCTTTAGTGTGTGAGATACTGATAAAAATAGATTTAAAATATTTACTAGTGTTGGGTCCAAGAAGATAAAGGCTCAATTATGACAAAAAATACAATGCTCGCTAAGTAGTTACTGAGTGTCAGACATTTACGCTTTCTGAAGTGTAAAATATACTTCTGTTCACGTAGAGCACTTTACTTCGATGACGCAACAGTTTCCAAATTAATTGGTTCTCAGACACAATTTTCTCCTGTAAATACTGTAGATTTTTCAAATTGTATTATATAAAATCTTCCCAAAAGAAGGAAGGACTGCTGTGGTCGTTCCCTTGTATAAAAAGTATGATAGGAAGAACTGCTCTAATTACAAAGGGATAAGCCTTTTGAATTCTGGATACAACATTTACTCCAAAATTATAAATTAGTGCCAGAGGTGCTCTTATTAGAGGAGCAAACTGGGTTTAGGAAAGGCAGGTGTTGTATTGACTGCATATTTACAGTCTCACATATAATAGAAAAGCATAGAGAGTATAATGTTCCCACGTTCTTAGCATTTGTAGATTTAGAAAATGTATTCGACACTTAATCGAACAACATTATGGGAGGTGTTACTAAGAAGAGGAATTCCACAATATCTAGTAATAGTCATTCGTAGTATGTATGTGAATACCACTATAAGAGTAAATACAGGAGATGGACCAAGTAATGAATACCGAATAATAAATCAAGGCGAAAGACAGGGGTGTCCCATGTCACCCATTCTTTTTAATTTATATTTTGATGACGTGGTTAGGCGATGGGAAAGCCAATTGAAAACGAATTTTGTCGGAAAAATGGCCTTGAATACAATACTATTTGCAGATTACCAGGTTATGCTAGCAGACTCGGAAGAAAATCTACAAAGAGCCCTTTTAGTCTTTTTAACATCGCTAAAGATTTTAATTTAAACCAAAGTCCTGGGTTTTAAAGGAGTATTTCCACTTCGAGCAAAGATTGAAATAAATAATAACGTAATTGAGCAAGTCTCAAATTTTAATTATCTGGGATGCAATATAGCCTATGATCATTCTAAAGACTTAGAACAAAAACTCTCTAAATTCCTGCAGCTACTTAATACAATGAAGCAACATCTGCTAAAGAAAGTAAGAAAAGACACTATTCTTAAATTCTATAGAACTATGGCGGTTCCAGCCCTCTTGTATGATTCAGAGGCATGGACAATAAAAACTCAACAGAGAAAAAAGATTGAAGCAGCAGAAATGAGGTTGCTGAAAATGAAAACATTAGGTCAGAACTTCAAGTTTGCAATATAGGCCAAATATTAGATTCACATAGATCCCAATGGTACGACCATCTTCAGAGAATGGATAGTTCGCGCATCCCTCTTTAAAGTTTTGGATACAGACCACAAAGCAGAAGAAATGTAGGACGTCCACGACTGCGATGGAATGATCAAATGAAACTCCTGGAGACGGAACAGGCCTAAAGGCCTAATCCATGCTGTATATGATGATGATAAAATCTTTTTGTGCTAATTCATTTAACTGAAATGCTGTTTCTTATTATTATTTCCTGCATCAATATTTTGTCGGCATGGAGAAGAACATTTGCATACCCTACATTTAGATTATCATAATGAGAATGTTTGAGTACGATGTCATAATTAAGCTGCGGATTTTTGTCTATTTGCCTATTTTCCCCTTTAATGGAAAACGCAATACTTTAGGTTACTGATTCATTTTGGGGCATGAGGAGTATTATATGCGAATTTTATTGTTCATATAAATGCTTATTTGACTGATAAACGCCTATTTTGTATTTAAATTTTGCCTTTTCTCGTATTTACTGATTACGTATTTACAAAATTCAATTATCTATGGTAAAAAAATAAAAAGTATGCTTTTTTTGTCCTACAGACTAGAGAAAAATTGAACAACTATCGATAAAAATATGTTCCGTTTTACTGCCACCAGAGTGCGATTATTTCGTTTTAAGAAATACGTGCAAAATTGCTGGTGGTAGTCAAGTTACTTTTACTTCGAATTTTAAAACCATTTTTTACTAAAAATTGGCTCCAAATATTTTTCTTAAAATCCCCCCCCCCCCGTATGTATCAAAACATGATAAAAAAATGGTACCGGTTCAATTTTTTACAAACACTGTGGTGTCGAATTTTCGAAAATTGCAAAAAGGTAACATAGCAAAAGTACAGTATTGAATTCAGAGCTTTTAGTCTTGAATGAAATGTGTGATAAAAAATAAAATATTTAAAATAGGCCATTAATTTTTTTAAACGAGTTTTTTTGCGGAATTTCGGCTTACATTTCATGAAAATCATAATTATTGCCTAAAACCGATACAAATGTTTGCTTTAATTTTTCACGGATAGTACAAGGAGCACTTAAAACAAAGTCGCATGTGTCATTATCGTTGAACTCTCTGAATTTTTGAAAATTGCAAATTTTGAAATATATTTTTAGATATAATCCGAGAAAGTACGTGCTATTGTAACACCTAGTTATGTTGTACACGGCGTTATAACAAATCATATAATATTTTCACATAAGCTTTTATTTAATGAAAAGGAAAAAGGTAGCTACTGCGATTCAACCTTTTTTGTCCGAATTGTTCAACAATGAAAGAAAAGTTTTCTACGAGGATGTGTGAAAACAGTGATGAAGGCAATCATTCCTTGAAGGTAACTATATTTTTTACTTCAGAAACGTTCTACACCAGAACGTAAATAAGGATAAAAATATAGTGCCGGTTTAATTGCCTATCTTGTACTTTTAAATGTTTTACATTTTTATTTGGCCTATTTTGTCTGCCTATTTCTACCAATTTCGTGCTTATAAACCCATAGTTTAGTCCTAATATTGTGGAGAGTCTCAGATGCTCATGAACAGATTATTAAGCGTCAAAAACCTATTGTCGACACTACATATAAAAGGAAGTGAGGAATCTTCAAATCTTTAAAAAAGAGTTTCATATGACAGTGAATGTATTCAAAAGAGAAACGTCCGCCTCAAGAACGCTACAATTAATATACAATATATATATATATATATATATATATATATATATATATATATATATACTACAATTAATATACAATATATTAAAAATTAATTTATACCCAAAGAACTAAATTAACTAAAATGTATGTTAGCAATAATGTTATAATAATATTAGTGTTATCCCTCTTCAGTAACCTTACAATTTGAGGCATTTTGCATAGGAGTGACATCGATTTATTCAAGATTAAAGAGATCAATTTGTCGTCCAATCGTTCGGTCAAAAATTTCATTTATTACTGAACATATTAAACTCAATGCTACATATATTTCCTCACTTCATAACGATGTGAAACGTTTTCCCCCGAGGCAGGAGGTACAATCGACAAGAAAGAAAGAGCACACGGTCCTTCAGTAGTTCCTCTTCATAATCCAGCTCATAACGAACATTAATTGCTGACAAAATGAGACCAATGGTGCGAGAACACGCTCAACCATCGGGATGGCCGGCGCAATATATCATTCGAAGACGTACGTAAATAATTGTACTCCGCGCTGAAGTAATTATGCTCTCCTTTCAAGAGAGATAATTAATTCGTTTCAAAAATGAAACGCGTTCAACGCCACTGGAAGCAGAGACGCTGAGAGGGCAATGATGGTCTGAGAGACGAAGGAGAAACAGAAGATATTTTCCAAGAACCGATGAGTGTCTTAGAACTGTCTCGCAAATTTGGGAAGAAATATGGTGAAGAAGGAACAATGGCAGTAGATGAACGCGTTAATGATTTGAAGAGGTAGATAGCGTTCCAGAAAAACTTTAACTTTTATAAAATGGCTAGAGCTCTGTTGATGTAATATTGTACGTTCTTGTAATAGTAGAAGCAAAAGGGTAGACGTGATGAAGTGGAATAGAGATGGGAAAAAGCTGTCGATTAACGAAATAGTATAAATAGTGGGAAATAGTGGGTGGCTAAGGGATGAAACATCGAGCTCAAGAGAGTACCATTCAGCTCAATATTGATTTAGAGCAAGTGGTATTTATAATTACAAGGAAACTGAGAACTAACTAAAGAAAAATAGTTGTCTCGTAGGTCTTGGACCAGTAATGGCAGTTATGGCTTACCAGCGAGAAATAAGTACTGAGTGAAGAGAGTAGAAACGAGTGGATGGGATCGACATTATGCAACACTGATCTTAGCATGATGGCTGGGGAGAATCAGCTGATGGAGGCTAAAAGGAAAATGCAGCCCAAAGTCGGAGGAAGAAGTAAGAACTAGAGAGAATACGAATGTCGTACGGTGCGGCACAGTGGAATCATGGCCTGGTGGTGGGCAGTTCTAAGGTTCATGGTTGGCCATTAGACCATTGGCAGATAGTGAGTGAGCATGCGGGAAGCGGGTAAAGGAAGAGTTCAATGCGACAACGAATTGTTGGATGAAACGAGTGTGAAGATGAGTAGCAAAGGCGACCAATAGACTCGCACTACACCGTTCATTGGGGAGGGGGTGACTAGCTGTGGAATATTGCCAACCATCAGATCGTGGTGGTATAGACAGTATGGGAGGAAGAGAGACGTAAAGAAGGACGACGGAACGACTACAAAATGTTGGGGAAAGTGTGAAAGACTCAAGGCAAGTGGTGGATGTCGCACGACATCTCGTAGAGGGGCGGTACATGGGTAGTCATGCGAAGAGAAGGACGATAGTGGTCGTCAGACGATAGGATGCGGCCGGAAAGCGAGCGGCGGGCGGCATCTGGAGCTGGAGCGCCGGTTGGCAGGCCTGATCGATGCGGTGGCGCGGGAGCTGCGGGGAATCCCGGCGGCCGCCAGCGGACTCTGCCATTTGTTACCTGCGGCGGCGGCGACCGCGACGCTTGCAGTGGGCATTCCTGGAACCTAAGAGAGAGAGAGCGCCAGCAGAACAGGGCGCAAATTAGGGTTTTTAATCACCTTTATAAATTAATGTAATTTTCCGGAATTCCTACTGGAATTTAATGAAGGATTAAGCTAATTTGTCTTCAGGCTTCCCTTTAAAAGCAAGAAATTTGCAGACATGTTAAAATTAAGTTTAGTACAGTTTATCAGAAAGTGATGTATTTACCGATAGAACTTAAATTCTGTAAATGTCAAAAATTAATAATTAGAGAACTTATTGACGAAACGTATGCTTACAAGGAGTAATTATTTTTAAGTGTTATTTCCACATGTTCGCAGAAAGCAAATATATAAATCAACGTACCAGTTAATAAGTTCTTCAGATAGTGAATTGATTCTTTTTAATCTCTATTTCAGCATGTTAATTAAGTGTCAGTGAAGATCAATTTTACACACAAAAAAGTTTCGTTTTCCGAATTGTTCTTCCTTATATTTTATTACTAATTCAAGAAATGGAAAGGCGTTTAAAGAAAACAAATTTTTACGAAATCTTAATGTAGAATATCATTTATCTTTCATTGTACTATTTATTGATAATATTTTTAGTATGGTCCGACCATTTGGCCTAAATTCGTAAATTTTTCCATCTGCAGGGAAGGAGAAACTGAGCGAACGCTACAAGCCTGATCCTAAGCTGTCCTTCATCATCAAGGCCATCTATACAATGGCGTACGGGTTGCATAGCATGCAGCAGGCTTTGTGCGGTCCCAACGTCACAGGCCTATGCTCTGCTATGTTCCCATTCAACGGAGCAGTTTTTAAGGTACGTTTCTATTGTATGTTTCCATAATGGTGGACATTACTTTGTATATTTCTTGTTTGCTTAAGTAGTTAATGATTCGCTTCGTTTTCCTGTTTAAATGTTTTATGTACTTAGTAGTAATTTTATTTTTAAATAACCCGTAATTTTTTTATTTATACGTATTGTACAATAAATAATATTATCGAAATATTAACACGCATGATTCTCATGTATCACCACTAACTGCAAGCAATATAATGTTCAATTTCGTTTTGATTTAAAAGCATTTTTGCAAGAATTAATCAAAATGTTTAATAGTTAATTTTCATAACTGCATGTGATATTTAAGGCATAATCATAAGCATTCTAACTCTAGTGAAATATACTTATAAACGATCTAATTTTAGACGACTATACCAGAAGTATTGCATGTTTTATTCTTTGTTTGAATTTGTCCACAATAATTTCCAGAAACGTTTTTTTATACTTTCAACGTTCAATGCTCAGACAATAGGTATTTTGTTACCAGATTAATATCATAAGTTATAAATCATTATATTTTAATATAATATACATACTTGTATACAGAATTTTATACTTGCGTTCACAAAATTTGACCGTAAATGTTGTAATCTTCGTTTGGGAACCTTGAAAGAAATGAACATCATTTTACAGAAAAATGGTTAACTTAAGTCGTGATGATGTGGACTGTTATTTTTTTAACTTCGACATCCCAAGCTTTTAGGTTATGCGTTTAACATCATTCATACGATAATTATATGGATGGACTACAATGCAGTCACTACTATCTGCCATTAACGCACTAAGTGCACATTGCCATTTATACGTTACTGCTGAGTATTTGACCATATGCTAGAAATGTCCGAACGAAATCATTAATGTAAATTTCTCAAAATGGTCCACACATTTTCTCAGTCCGATACTACTTTTTACTTGTCCCATTTATCCTATTCATACTCGCTATAAACCCACACTGGTATTTTGAAACGTAAAAAGTCGTTTACCACGAGTTAGAGATTTAATTTATCTTGTAATTGCGAATGTGTCAGATCTCTTTTGAGAAGACAATTGCCACCATAATATTTTCCGTGAATAATTTTCGAACGCAATGTCTACTCAAACTTTTCGGTTTTATGTCATAACTTCACAACAGATCATTATTTACTTTCTAAACTGCAAATTAAAAATCTAAAACTCTCCAAAAATAAAAAGACTTCTACACCTGACAGAAGTAAGTAATGTTTTCTCCCTCTCTGAAACTCGGAATTCGAAACATTTTAATGTGCCCAATAAATGAGGATTTAAAGTATCCCAGGAAACAATGTTCCCGCAATCCACAGCAGTTCTGAGGGCTATGAAAAAACTCTAACGAAAACACATCGTTCCATTTAACACGTTTCTCTCCGCAAGCCTCGTGAAAACGTGTACCTTTGTGCTCCCTGATCGTATATCATTCGGTGCTTAACTCGCGGCCCCCACGCAGCGCAAGGAAGACCAAATCGTAAAGTACCCATCCCGCACATTTCTCCAATGCTTCTACCACTTGTTAAAAAAACCTTCTCCATCTCATCGTTCATGTTCCAGTTCTGGTTACTCGGGCCCAGTTTGTTCAGATCTTATGAATATTTTGCCTTCGTCATTCATTCATTTTATGTCTCTGCTTTTCGGCCAAAATATTTGAAGTAAATAAAGTTGTTTTTGTTCGTAATGGATGACTTTCTGTCAGCAAAGCCTCCTCTATCTCATCGTTCATATTACGGTTCTGGTTTCTCAGGTCCAGTGTGTTCAGATCTTATAAATATTTTGCCCTCGTCATTTAGTCATTTTGTCTGTCTGCTTTCCGGCCAAAATATATGAAGTAAATAAAGTTGTTTTTGTTCATAATGGATGATTTTTCAAGATGTACTAAATACATCTCGGAAAGAATCTAGCTTAGAAAATCTGGGAATTGCGTTTATTTTCTTTTTTTTCAAAATTATACCCATTCGCTGAAATGAAAACCCAATAAAATCTTACAGAGAAATAATCACAACATCGCGCGCAGTATGTTTAGCTTGTCATCTAAAATATTTCTCAATTTTATGTTTTTACTTTGTAATAGCAATGAGACTATTTTCGTGACCAGTGAGTTGGACACCCACACAAAACTCTCATCAACGGGATCAGTCATAATCATAGGAGGGGAGAATAACATTAATACACCTACTAGTTCTCCTTCATCCTCTTATCCTCCTGAGCAAATTACCTCCCGCCCCCGAACCTAATCTATGTTTTTCCTCTTCCATTATTCATTTCTCTCCATCTACCGCCACACCTGCCTCACCGTGTCTCTGCTGTGAAACGATGCTTCCTTCGGCCACGTACTCGGAAAAAGAGGAGAGAAATAAATAGCAAACTACTCTCAGATGCAGCAGAAAAATATCCCTTCAGGTACTTGCATAAAGTTTGCAACTGCATAAAAATATTTAATCTCTTTCAAATAAACTTGATTATATTGGGGCAGCATTACAATGCGATTTAAGTCAGATGTTTTTTTTACAGAACATTGGTAACCTTATCATGAACTAAATAAATTCCTAAATTTATCTTGCAGAATATTTGTTGGCATGGCACTTTAGACGCCGATAGGTAGCAGCTGAGAAAAGGCTAGGGAAAGCGAAAAGCTAACCCAGACTAGGGGATTCTGAGACGAAGTACGAGAAAATCTGTGCTATACTGTAACACCACTACTTGTTCCCTGTCGTGTTCAAGCAGACGAAGAGAAAAAAAGCTAATTACGAGAACGTCTGTGCCATCTTTAGCTCTACTAGTTTTCTTTTCTTTGCTTCATCAATAGATCCAAATAAGCACTTAATAATATTTTTAATTCGTACCAAAACTTTTAAGATCATTGACCAAATCATTTTTCTCTCAATATTACCTTCATACGAAGTTGGATATCCTCGTACCTTAAAGAGCGTTCATAAAGAGTAGAAATACCGTATTGTTTAGAAAGAACAATATGCCTAATAGTTACAATTCGTTACCACCTAACCATGAAGATTCTTAATACTCGACCTTGGACCCTACCGTCATTTTTTTATAGGAAACAATGTACGTTCATTATATTTGGAAGAACCAATCTGTTTGCTGGTGACATGAGCAATGTTTAAAAACAATGAACAATAAATAGTTTGATTTTGGATGTTTAAAATATTCATAGTAAACGAAGACAAAACGGTTTTGCGTCACACATAATGCTAATCATATTCATCAGGTGTCAGTATTAGCAGCTCTCTTCGAGAAATCCACTTTTAATACTTATACGTTACTTTACAACACCAGATGACATTCAACAATTAAAATTGATACACAATTAAACGTGCCAATAAAATAGTTTCTGCTGCTTAACTGCTTCCATACAATTAGTGCTGACACTCCAAATTATACTGCAACTATACTGTGCAACTATACTGACAATAAAAAATAAAAATAATATTTATTTTAACAATGATATTTAATGAATTAGCTACAATTTGTTCTGTATAGTTTTGAAATGACTAGATATGTATTTACATGTAACGTACTTCGGCTTCTGGGTCCATGATACCCATCTCGTTTTTGGTTTTCGTCCAGTATCCCTCATCCATTAAGAAAAGGTTCAGATGGCCTTTCGTTTTGCTTCTAGACGTAAATGTAGCATCACTAAGTGCACTTGTTTTTCAGCTCTCCTTTTCCAAATTGCGATTAGCGTAGAGCCGGGAGTGTGAGTTGCTTTTGTGTTAGCAATACTATAAAAGCAAATATGTTTCTTTACTAATGCAAAAAAGTTACCTTTAACCTGGAGGCGCAAATGTCTAGTATTCAAATGTTAAACCCGTTTGGTACTTTTATTCATCATTGAGCTATGTCTATTAAAAAAGTGGAGAAGAATTTCTGGAGCTAATAAAACGTTTACAGAATAACTTGTCTCCCATATGTTACATACTGCTTTTACTTTCTCGCTACCGCTCACGCAATAGAGAGAAAGTTATGTAATGCTACGCAAAAAACGGCGAATGTTTTGCAGAAAAAATTATTACAGTGTTCCGGTAACAAAAAATTGGATAAATCCAGTTGCTAAATTTAGGTAAAAATCCTCTAACACGTGGTGTAGTCAGAATCTATGTTTTCTGCGTTCTTGATACCTAAAAATAGATTGTCAGCAAAACGTCCGTCCGTCTGTCTCTCGCTGTCTCTAAGCGTAAGATTTTTTCCAAAATGAATAAACTTCAGACGATCTGGCCTGAGTCGAAGTTCTGTGATTTTGAAAAACATTCATTAATTAAGACATTACATGATTTGAATGCATAATTGAAGTCAAAGGAATTATGAAAAAAAAGAATATGTGAAACTTTCATTCAGCTCCGAATCATCACTGCCTCCTAGAATAACTCTGTTCTCTGTTCCGTTTGCTGTTTTTCGGCACTGACGTTTAAGAATAGATTCTATTTTAAAGTTTTAAACATTACCAAAACGACACATTTTAATATTATATAGATGATCACAAGCTATTATGAACCTATAATAATTGCTACCTTTATCTTAAAAAGGTAAACAAAGTGATTACAGTGGAGTGCAAAAGGTAAACAAAGTGATAATTTCATGGCGATAGACATCTGGGATTGGTTTAATTTGAATATATTCTTGCTTAGCATTGGTTGCTTACGGCACGACCAGACATGAGTGAAACAGTCAAACACAATGCTATTATATTTATACAAATTTCAGAATTTATTCTTAATCGGAAATAATTAAACACCGAATTTCTTATATTTAAATATTTAATATGGTATATTTTTAAATGTTTCTTCTTTTTCGAGGCAGTAAAGTGTTTTGTGACCAAGATTTTGAAAACTGTGCAAAGCATCAACGCCTTCAGTTTGCATTGTTTAGTGCATAACCTACTACATCTATTATAGTGGATATTAATTTTACTGAACGCATACGCAATGAAACTACTGCAATTAGAACACAACTCCAACCAGAAAGTCCGATTAATGAACTATTTTACTCTTAGAAGAAATAGCACCTCCTTCTAAGTATCATCGATCTCTCTGAAATGTCTCTATTACCTTTCTTACAATAGGTCTTGGTAATGGAAACCGTACATGCTTAAACTGTGTGTGCGCACTCTATGTGCAGTCGAAAATTGCTTGTCAGTGAGACAACATTGTCTACAATTTTCTCGTAAAAGTGTTAGAGAATCAATATTTTTGATGAAAAATTAATATGAGAATGAGAAATAAATTAAGGAAGGGGTGAAGATAATAGAATTGAAAACTCCGAAACAGAGCATTGTCATTGAAGGACAGGAATTCGTAAATTATTCCAAAACAATTTAATTTCATTAGTGCGTGCTTAATTTATGGAATGGAGTGTGAGAGAGCGACAGGTCAAAGATAAACATTCATCGGTCAATACATTACCTCGCTTGTGGTTCGTGGAGTAATTGTAATCAATATTACAATCTACTGGTGAGAAAGGAGGGAGATAATTAAGAGAAAGGGTTCATTTACTCTTAACTACTTTAGTGCAATATAAACATTTTGTCATCGAATACTTTCGATTATTATTGACATTTCCGATACCAAATCGGAAAATATTTAATTCCTTCTGTCATATGTAATGACATCTTTTGTACCAAGGATTCTCAATTATTCAATATGCTCTTAAAAGCAATTTTCTTCATCAAACTCCAATTAGTTACGAGTGCTTTTGCAGAAACGGTTAGAAAACCATTGCAACAGAAAGTTTCTTTGGAATCAAACATACTTCTTGCTCAGCAGCTCAATCTTTTCGTGGAAGAAATTGTCGCAGTTAGCAATCCCTTGGTTTTAGTCCTCGGCCATTTTAATGCATCCGTCTTTTCCCAGATGCACATGACTTCTCCATCAATTATAGTAAGTGATTACAGTTGCCTTAAAGAGACAGTTTCGCAGAAACGTGCTAGTGCCATCCTTTTATTTTTGGATCCTTCTCACACTGTTGACACATTGTCATCTGTGCTACGCTCTGTTCGCAGAAGTTCCTTTTGGAACTCGGAAGCTCTATTTGTGATATATATTTGTACAGGATATCGGCTAAACATATCTCAATATCAATATTATCTAGTAAAAAATGATATATGGGAGACAACTTTTGTTTCGCTGAACTCTACCACTAACAAGATAACAAGAAGAAAATCTTCAAATATGCCTGTCAATTTGACGATTAAATCCTACGTGTGTCCTACAAGTTCTGAATTGCCTCTCGGGTCACCCACATCTTACTTTATACAGTTTATCATGAAGTACATTCCGGAATTGAAGAAAGCCTCATGTATTGGTTCCAAGAACGATCCAATGGGTGAGTTGCTACCAAACGGAACATACACGAAATCTATGGGTGAAGTAGTAAATGGACATTTGGATTTGTACGGTATTGCAACATTTCCGAGATCGAATTGGTTGAACGACATTCATTTCCTCACACCGCACGTAATCGACATATTTGTAGCTAACATCCAGAAGGCCAAGCAAGTATCTTTCCTTGAAGGCCTTACAAGTGCTTTCGATTATACAAGTTGGTGTCTTATTTTAGTGTATAACGTGTGTATTATGTTCGTAAAAGTACTTTTGTGTGCTGTTGATTCTGGCTCCATTTCCATAACCAATATACATACAGCAATATTCAGCACCCTCCGCACTGCTTTGACAAACACTTTTCCTGATCACCGTTTTCGACTTCTGTGGCTTCTCTTCTCCTTCGTGTGTCTTATTATCCTCAGCGCAATAGCGGGCTCTGTAACGAGTCATCTGACTGTCGCTAAATTTCTCAAAGATATCGACACCCTTCAAGAAGTGAACGTGCAAGTAGACTCCGTTTATGTCGTCGGCCGATCTATCCAGTACATATTTTCAACACCTGATAAATCAGATGTGCGTTATCAGCTTACAGAAAAGCTTATAATCCTAGATACAACCAATGAATTTTACAAAGCAATGAACAATGTTATCACTGGAAACAGAAGCGCAATTCTGACAGCGAACCGAGTTTCACGACTTCTTGTTCTGCGACCGTCGTTCAGAAAAAACAATCTTCCGCTAATGCACATCGTGGCCGAGCCATTCCTCAGCCCTGCTTTATACACTTGTCTGGTACGGCGAGGTCATCCGCTGATTGAGAAACTGGAATCTATGATTCTGCGAGTGCAGCAATCCGGAATGTGGAAGAAGTACGAACAAGATGAACTAGAATACGAGAAACGGAAGGAGAAAGTGCAGCTACCGTCACATTCATATCATGTGCGACGGCGAACGCCCCTTTCGGTTCCGGAATTACGCGGGCTCTTTAAAGTATTAGGGGCGATGCTTACAGTGTGCGTATTTGTGTTTCTGGTGGAAATCGCAATTTCATTAAGAATCATTAAAAAAGGAAAGTTACGCAAATATTAATCAGCATTGATACTACAATACTATTCGTAAAAAAATTTTCACTAGATTTTTAAATAATTAAACTTTTTTTCTTTGAGAGATAGATCGAGTGATTTATAATATTTTAATATACTAGTTACTAGAATTCCAAATAGTAATCAACAATTGTGATCATTAACTAGAGGTTTTTTAGTTCTTAAAATGACGTACGTACGTACGTTTTCAAAAGAAAATGAACATCTTTGTAAAAGAGAATAAAATTGAACTTGGTGGGTTGAGCCTTGTGGAAAATTTATTGTGAAAATTAAAGAAGTCGAAGAAATCCTTTATAAATCGAATTTAATTTAAATGTTCACCTTCTTTATGCAATCTTGCTTTGATTTGGGAGCTACTTCCAATTTTACCGGTTACAGTTTTAGAGTTTTGAGGTAGTTTTTGGGATGTGTGAAAGAATACTCTCAAATGTTAAATATACGTATGTTTGTAAATTGTCACAACTCATTTCTATTAATCACCGTTTCAAGCTAATGTTGTTCACAACTAATGATTCAATTCCCTACACCGTCCCAAATTCTTACAAATAAAGTTTCAATACCTGCAATAAAGGGAATTTCAATTATTCACAGTGGATAAAGCAACTTACTTTCATGTCCATTTTGAACAGGAAAAAAATGCAGTGCATACTTCACAGAAATTCATGGAGAATAGAGCTACCAGAAACCACACATGCGAAATTGAGGTCAGCTGTTGTTTTAATAGAAATCGGCGGTTTTTAACCTTTACAACAGGTCAAAAAACCGATATCAATGTCAAATACTATTTTTGAGAAATGTTGAATTTTTGGAGACTCCTGATCAACGAACATTTAGAGGGTTAAACGCTACTCTTGCAGGGTAAGCCAGGACACGCAGCACCTTGTCCGGTAAAGCACTCTCACGGCAAGTACTTCAGCTAGCGGATCGTAGTCATTTTCGCCTCGGCCGCTAGCATGCAGTTCACTCTGTTATTAGCATAGCTTAAGAACAGGTTAGTCTGGTTCCAGACTGGCCTTCTATGTTAAGTGTTTATTCACCCAATGAAATTTACTAGGATAGTCAGTGCCTAGAAAGGTAACGTACAGTTTAGTTAAGGTACACTTGTAGAAGTTGATGATAATTTGACTTTCACCCATCAACTGGGCACATAATTAATATCTCTCTGCTAGTCCTCATATTGACAATTATATGCTCTGCAAAGAAGTACTAAAAACTCTTAAGTCTGCACTCAAGAGCTAGCGATCAAAAAGGGTGAAGGATTCTACGGTGTGTTCCAGTGATTCTCTTCATCTGATGTAGAGATTATCTTCTTCTGATCTCGAAACAGTTGCATTTACCATCTTCTTGAATAACCACAATTGGAATATTGTAACCTTGATTGAAAAAATTGCATGTTATAATTGAATACATAACTCCCAATAATATACTTCGTTTGTCCAACCTGTTAAATATAATTCAACATAATAAGTTCATGTCAGTGAATATTTGTTTTAGGTGACTTAAATGCCAAACTTTGAAGTTAGAGCTATTTTTACCCATATTTTAAATTATACTAATCTTATCTCTTTCCAAAACCACCTGTTTCCAATTTGACAGAATGACCAATCCCAGTATTCAATTGTATTCATTTACCATTTTGGAATTTGACTCAGAACTTATTCCAGTGTTTTTAAGTCTCCAGTAAGTTAGTCTAACCCCCTGTTCGCCTCTAATGAGTACATACAAACAGAACATACTCAAATGTCACTATGAGTCAATTTAATCCTAATGAATTCAATTCCAACAATTAAAATTCTAAAAATGCCTAGTGGTATATATAGTATAGAGTGGAAAAGCAAGAAACAAATTACAAACCAAAAATAGAAAAAGAAGAATGTGAAATTCATGACAAAAAAAACACAAAACAAAAGTAAAATCATATGCAAGTCTAATTAATGTTTTTGTCATAAATTATAAATAGTAGTGCAAGCATTATAAATAGCTTAGACTTTCTCGTATAATTAAATTTCCTAATCTCTTTAGTCTGGAAGAATAAAACCTGGTCCTGTATATCGTAAATATTTCTATTTAAAAATGTGTAGCTGTTTTTGAGAAAATGTCTTTGAACTTTTCAGAAAATGCGCAACATTGAGCACATTTTCACAGAAACATTTTGATTTTTCGAGAACATCCATCAGAAATCATCTAAAGTTCTTATCCTCACAAAATCAATAATGCGAAAATCACCCATGTATTAACGTACTTTTTCTAATATCAGGCCCAACGAAGATACCCTCTTTTAATTTTTCTTGAGACAATTGCGGAAACTTTTCACAAAGGTTTTTGAAACACTGCCTACCTTTAATTAAGGCCTTCACAATTGCTTTCATTAGGGATAATTTTATGTGCAATGGAGGGGGCAGAATCTTGTGTTGATCAACAAGATGTTTCCAAAGAAAGTTCTTTTCTTCTGGCTGTAAATATTTTCTTACAGATCGATTCGTTTTAGACCAGTGGTGCTCTCGTGCCCTACTATTCCATTCGCAGAGGTAACACGGGAATTTAGTAAAACTACTTTGCCGGTCAAGAAGCATGCATGTTACTTTTTAGGTCACCATCCATCCATGAACGAAGAAGTTTATTTCCTTTAAAACTACACTGAGTTTTTCGTAACTTTCTTTCATTTGTACCGAGAAAAAGAGCAAGAGATAATGATGCATAGGTGTTACCACTGTTTAATAGAACTGCTTTTAAACTAGTTTTAGAGGAATCGGTAAACAGCCTCCTCTCTTTATTGTATTCAATTCCAAATTCATTCACCAGACCGACAGTATTCGAGCAATATACTAAATCATATTCTTCTTTGAAAAAATTAGAAAAATGTTGCTTTCTTCTCCTGTACACATGAATTGAAGTTCCATCTGCTAAACAAGATTTTTCCTTAAGTCTGGAGCCAAGCAGTTCAGCTTTATTTTCTGTTAAGCCTAAATCTCTGACCAAACCATTTAGCTCAGATTGAGTAAACAACTGAGGTTCCACACTGTTTACGGGGGGGAGGGGTACAAACTCATCATCAGCTGGTTCATCTTTATCACAGGGGGAATCATCACTTTATGTGTTAATAAGATTAATAGTTTCAGTAGCCACTGGTGTTTCAGGAGCAATGAGATCCGGACTACGGCCTATTGGCCGAATTGCAGTTGGTATGTCAGGATACTAAATAATTTTTTTGTTTTTTGATTTGTAACCAGTATCGTCAATACAATAAAAGTAGCAATCATCTGAATGATTCCTTGCCTCCCTCCATACCATTGAAATGACAAATCTAAAGGATGCTTTCTCCTTTTTTGGCCATTTTCTAAGGTCTTCTTCACAAATACAACATATCTTATGAGGTGCCCAAGATTTGTCCTGATCACCAATTTTAATTATGAAATATGAAAAATACACATTGCTAACAAAGTCTTTAATATTTCGTTGAAGTTTTTTAATCAAAAATTCCCCAGAAATATAACAAAAAATGTCAGGACTGTTCTCACAGCCACTACTAGCCATGACTGAACACTAACTGCTAAACTAGTATCTTGTCTTGATAGCAACAACGGAAGCACGTTCACTTTGAATAAAACAAATACGGTACTGCTTGTTAAAAGCAATTTTACCTGTGAAATCGCCATGCCTAACGATACTCGGCAGTGGAAGGAATCACAATGTAGAAATATTTTACCAAAGCGTATACTACCTTGTTTGTCGTTCTACACAGAGAAAATTTTAAAATGGAAACAAATGGTTGGTGATACGGTATTTTTAATGTTATTATCAGAATCAGCATACTTAAAGAAGATAATAAGAAGTAGGTGAAAACAAACAAAAAGCTTTTTGGTTGTTGGCCTGTGTAATTGTTCTGGGTGTAGGGGTCCATTTTCTTAATTACACACAGTTGCCTGTCACGCCAAGTGATTATGGAAGGTTCACGGCAATGGTGTAATGCAGAGGAGACTCGGATTGCCCCCACTCCACGACCACAAAACATTCATGCTTTACAGGGATTCGAACACAAAGCTTTAGTGTCTACGCATTTAGGCTCACCTGCCAAGTTTTACAAGATCAATTCGTACGATTGTACTATGTACTATAATAGGTTTAGGCATGCGCTGCCTTTAATCTGCTCTGTCATATTGAATCTGTGAATATGAATAACTTTGAGAACTTACTTTTCCATAGTAACAGTGCAAAGTTTCTTTTGCATCAAAATCTACCAACATCGAAGTAATGAACAGTTTTCTTAAATTTAACTAATTTTATAGAGCACACTATACAATAATATTTACACAATTTTAACACAATGGTTTTGTTTACATTCATGCAATATTTATATTCAGAAAATTGTGCTTGATAGAAGAATACGTACGTTTCTTCTCATTTTTTAAATTTTTCGACTTCGTGATAGTGGAATGGATATGTAACTTAATCACTATCGTAGAAGAGTAAATCCTAGTACTGTTTACAAATTTTCATTGGAACATTTAGAGATATTTTTGAGAAAATATCATTTGATGCTTTCTGAAAAATGCGCAATATTGAGCTTATTTTCACAGAAGAATTTAGAGCTTTTGAGAAACATCATCAGAAATTATCTAAAGCGCTTGGTCTCACAAATGTAATAATGTGTAAATAAAGGCTGTAATGTAAATATTCAAGAAGTGAGCAATATTTTAGAAAATATTTTTGTGTAGTTTTTGAAAAATCAAAAACAACATCAAATTGACTTTGTATAATGTTTTTTAGTGCATTTAGCACTATTCGTACAAGAAGTGTAAAGAAAATATTTGGAGCCATTTTTGAAAAAATAGTTTTCAATATTGCTGATATTTCATTCAAAATTACTCAAAAACAACTATAATTGTCAAAATGTAAACATCACATTAATTGGAAAACTAATTGCGGAGAATAAATTTCATTCTAAGAAAACATCTCTATCTTCAATAATGTAGTTCGATAGACGAGGATCAAAAACTCGAAACCTTGCCATTTTTCGAAATTGCCATCCACACGCCCACCCAACTCTGGCAATTTGCCTTTACCACCCAGTCCCCATCGCCCGGCAACACTGTTGTGAAGACACATTGCGAGTTGCATCGTTTCCAGTAACATTTTATAGTGTAACGAAATTTGGGAAAACATTTTGGGTTTCCACGCCTTCTTGAAAGTACTCGTGCAAAACTAGGGAGCAATCGCTCCAGAGTTTGAAAAGCACATGTCAAACATTCTCACATACACTCATGTTATACATTAGGATATGAAACGACGTGTCTCAGGTAGTTTTAATGTCTTCACAATTGACAATAAATCTGGTTTCAGACATTCTGCAGCGAAGCGAAATCGCGATGCGCAACTTGGTTCTTGACCTCTAGCGACAAGTAGCAAAACTCCTGCAACCCGTTGTCCTGAGAACAATTCTAGAAGCCAGCTGCACTGATCGGTAGTTTTCCCTGGTTTCTCCGATCAACACCAGGCGAATGCTGGAACAGTACTCTAACAAAAGGGCCACGGATCGCGCGATCTTTCCTTCCTCTTCCTTGTCCTATCCTCACACACTTACACAAACATGCAGTACACTACCACACATGTCTTAGTAATTTTTCCCGTCTTGGGGGATCCCGCTGGAGGGAGATGGGTGAAAAACCACGCAAGCAGTCGTTTAGGTCGGCGCCGGATCTCGGCATCCGATACTTGAGATATCATCGCGCCTCCCGCCATAAAATATGCACTACACTTACGGGACTAGTGACCATGTTGACCCGCCGGGAAACTAAATAATTAGTTAGTCAAATAATGAATACATCAATCCTGCATCCCCCTCCATGTCCACGCTTGTCCGTGCGTGGGGTAACAGGCATCGGCGTCCGCGCCCTCGCCCTCGCCCTTGCCCTTGCCCTCGCCCTCGCCCTCGCCCTCGGCCTTGCCCTCGGCCTTGCCCTCGGCCTCGCCCTCGGCCTCGCCCTCGCACTCGCCCTCGCACTCGCCCTCGCACTCGCTCGCACTCGCACTCGCACTCGCTCTCGCACTCGCACTCGAACTCGCACTCGCACTCGCCATCACCCGTGCCTTCGCCTTCGCCTTCACCTTCGCCCTCGCCCTCACCCTCGCTCGCGCCCGCGCCCTCGTCCTCGCCCTCGCTCGCGCCCACGCCCACGCCCACGCCCACGCCCACGCCCACGCCCACGCCCACGCCCACGCCCTCGCCCACGCCTGCGCCCCTTTGGCTCCGTAGCCGCGTGCCCCTGGCACTGGGCCGGGTCTGGGCGCTGCTCCTCCGGGGGCCCCGCCCCGCTCCCTCGCGTGCTCGCTCGTGCCCTTTGACGCGGCGCGGTGGGGCGAGGCGGCGGGCGCTCGCTTGCTCGCTGGAGCACGGGCAGCGCGCGCCGCTCCCACGAGGCTCCGCGCGCGCTGCGGCGCGCTCCCTGCTTAACGCGGCGCGCCCTCCCTCCAGCAAGATTGAGAGAACCGCAACCCTGAGGACGGGAGAGCGGGAAATGTGGAGTGATGGGTGCATCCACTTTTTGTTGTTTATTTGTTGCTATTTTTTCGTGTTTTTTTTTTGTTTTTTCTTCACTTTCTTGTCTACTAATCCAACAATATTGGGGGGGGGGACCACAGTCCTGAGGACGGGAGAGCGAGAAATGTGGAGTGATGGGCGTATACACTTTTTGTTCGTTTGTTTGTTTCTATTTTTTCTTTTTTTTTGTTTTTGTTTTTTTCTTCACTTTCTTGCCTACTACGCACATGCATAGTAAAGAGATATGGTTGGAATGCCGCAGCGAAACGTTGCGACGCAAAAACTCGTGTTGTTGCTCCCTTAAACCGAAAAGTGGATGATTATGTTCTCTATGTGGTAAATTACTTTCTCAATTATCTTTTTTAATATGTATTTATGGTCGATTTTTAACTGCTTGATCACATAGCGAAAGGGGAAGGGGAATTTATGCTCACAATATGAACACACAAACTTCCATGCTCGGGGGGGGGGTGATTCGTACCCGCGACCCTTCCATCCAAGGTATCGACCACCCTTAAGCCTTAGCGACCTCGGCTATCCAATGCGGCTCTCTAATATCTTGTGTGATCAGAATCTACGTTTTACGGGTCTTTGACATCTGAAAATTTGTTGGCTGCTATATACTTGTATTCATTCGTCCCTCCCTCCATGGACGACACTACCGCCTCAACTATTCATACAATATTTATACATCTCTAAAAATATACAACTATTCATACATCTCTAAAAATATACAACTATTCATACATCTCTAAAAATTTTAATCCCATCTCAATCTGACCGATCTCGAGGTTACGTGAATTTCAAATGGATATTTTGATTTTAGTTTTCATGAAACTTCAATGACATTTTCAATATTTTCACAAAAATGGCTTCAAATGTTTTTTCTGATTTTTTTGTGAAGTGCAAAATATCTGATTTTTGTTGAACTAAAGTTTTGAAAATTGCAATGGTTAAAATTTTTTCGACCTCTTCCTTCAACTCTAATACTGAAAATAGAGATATTTTTAATGAAATCAGTTTTTGAAAATTAAGTCTTTAAATGTCATGTGAGTTTTTGAAAATATAAGTAGGTTTTAAGTGATCGTTAATATGAGAAAGTATGTGCTGTTGTAGTTTTTTGGGCGTGAGGAAGTGAAATTCATGTAATGGGTTTAGTTGGAGGGAAAAATGGGGGTAATAAGGTTCCGTAGAACTACAGAATTGTTAGTAGGGTAGGAGAAATATTAGGGTACTGCTTTGCATTCGTCTGGTTTTGAAATAAAGAACCACGAAAACCTACCGATTAGAGTAGCCAGCCGCAAGAATTATCTTCCAGACAGTGGCAGAATTTGACCTAGCTACGTCGAAAATCGTGTCATCGTCGGGATTCGAACCCTATACTATGATTTGAAATGCACTTCAAGCTGCACTTCTACATCACGAGCTAGAATGAGAGGGGAACATTGTTATCCAATAGGGAGCTCTAATACCAAGAAGTTAAGCTCTAACGAAGCACTCGATTGGATGACAGTGTTCCCCTCTCCTTCCAGGAGGCAGTGGAGTCGTGGATGGTCAGAGCGAGAGCTTTACAACTGTGTCGCATATTAACATTTTGTTCACTTTCCTATTATTGTAATATAATATTTGTAGTGAGTGGGGAGGCTTAGACTGGCCGCCCTGGTCTTCGTCATTACTTGATGTTAAAAAAAATTGGTTTAAGTTATTTCTCTTCTGATGGTATTTGTCGTAGGTTAATATTTTTCATTAAGACTCTAGGCGTTTGAAAACTTGAAGGTTTAGGTCAAGAATTTCCTCTTAAGGAAAACAATTATATTGTAAACAAGTTATATTGTAGAAGTGCTTCTTTACGACTTCATTATCAAAACATGTATCATTATCAAAACTTCATTACAACATTCTTAATTTGTAAATGTTTTCTCCGTTTTTTTCAAAACAGTTTCTTTTAAGTTAGTGCATGTCCAAAATTAAAACAATTAAACACGACTGATAAATTCAACATTGTGTTCGCTTCATGACTTTTAGTATTGTGTGTCTTTCCGAACACGCTTCTCGGAAATTTTCGAGAGAATCGTTAGAATTCGAGACATATTCAGTACACTCAAGAGGACTGGAATTGAATTCTAAATGTATCTCTTTTTCCCCCTCTCTCTCGCTCATTCCTTTCCACCCTGATGCTCACTCGTTTTTCTCGTTTTGCGCTACTTTGTGGAGAAAATACAGACTTCGTTTCCTCTTGTATCACAGCTTCCCTCGAGGGCAATGAGCAGTTGTTCCAAACTCAAGGCTATAAAATGGGAACTTGTGAGACGGGTCATTTGTATACGAAAATCTAAAACTCTCTTGAGCGAAATATTAAAATTGGTCTCCCACAGTGAAACTAAATTATAATTTCCAACATTTATTCTCTTTTAATAATCACTATAATCAGTATTCAATAGAAAATGTTAATTTCGACAGTTGTGATCACAGTCTCTGTGCATTTGTTTTTATAGAAATACATGCATAATTCAAAACGTAATGTATTTAAAAAATTGATTATGTGATCTTTGCGATTTCTTCAGATAATTTGGAATAACAGGCTGCTCGAAATTATCCTTTGTCGGACAAGCTAAACCAAATAAAATGCATCCATCTTCTACATGTCTGGGCCTCCACAATACGAGTTATTCTGACGAAAAATGGCCACTTTCCGTTGCAGCATTACAAAAACTGCCTCTTTACTTTGTAAGTACGTTGAAGGCGAGAAAGTAAAGAAAAATTGCAAGTGCATTTCAACGATGTTCGATGACTCTCTGATGCATGCAATCTGAAGTTCTTTAAATTATTGCACTCAAAACAAGAAATTAATGCGTGTGTGCGATAACTGTTCAGTATGGTCCCACATTAACAGGCTAGTGCAAACAGGCAATCATTAGAATTCAATGCGATTTTTACAAAAAAGAACCAAGTGGATGAATTACATGCATGAATAATATGTATCAAAACGTCTTTGTAACCGTGATTGTGATTGAGCTGAGTGATGTGATGTCGGCGTATGAGGAAGTGAGCGGGGAGGGTGAGGGATGACGGCGAGGGAGGACGGCGAGGGATGACGGCGAGGGAGGACGGCGAGGGAGGACGGCGAGGGAGGACGGCGAGGGAGGACGGCGTGGGAGGACGGCGTGGGAGGACGGCGTGGGAGGACGGCGTGGGAGGACGGCGTGGGAGGACGGCGTGGGAGGACGGCGTGGGAGGACGGCGTGGGAGGACGGCGAGGGAGGACGGCGAGGGAGGACGGCGAGGGAGGACGGCGAGGAGGGACGTCGAGCGGGGACGGCGAGCGGGGACGACGAGCGGGGACGGCGAGTGGGGACGGCCAGCGGGGACGGTAAGCGGGGGCACGGCGAGCGGAGACGGTGAGTGAGGAAGGGAAATGGAGGCGGCGGGTAGGAAGAGCGAGCGAGCGGGGGCGGTGAGCAGGAAGTGCAGAGATCGTAGGAGAGATCAAGTATCGAAGGAAAGGGGCGACGTGCTGGGCGGAAACGCCATGCAGCTGCACTTCCCTTTCCTGCCGCCAGGGAGTACTCTGATCGGAGCTCTGGGACCCACAAGTCCGCTTGTGTTTTGATGTGCTCCCCAAGCCACTGTCTCCCCTGCTCTAGCCTCAGTTGCCTTATTTGCGCGAACCACCAACACTGCTCTGTCTCCAGTCTCCACAGTTCTCTTCCAATTCATCTCGCTTATCTCAATCCTCTCTCCACATCTTCTCTCGATCATCTTATCTTTTCACGTGCCTCATCTCTTCAAAATTAACTTATACGCGGAGAAACATTTAATCCTCTCCTTTGTGCTCTCTTTTTTCTTTTCGTGCCCCAATTCTTTCTATTATGTTGACTGTAGATAATTAAGATAATTTTCTTTTTTTTCATATTTGGTGAATAACATTCATATTATTACTTTCTCGTCCTTACGAAGGTACCTCGAGAGAAGAGAAAGTTATGAAATTGTGCATCAAAAACGGCGAATTTCTTTTTGTAATTTCTGTTTGTTTAATAATGGGCAATCCTGTATTTCTCTTTAATTGTCCTGGCTTTAATTTATTCTTGGTAATTTCTCTTTATGAGGTTATATTTTTTTCTATTTGATTACGCTTGTTGATAAATTACAATCTTCCTTCACGTTTCCTGCCATATTGCATCCCTCAATTTCATCAAAACCTTCAATTGTCGCACGGTGCTTTGCACATTTTTCTACAGCTCGCCTACATCCCAGCTTTTCTACATCTTGATACCACTAGCACAATACATTTCCTCTGTCTTAAACCAGCTAGACTATTGTTTTGCTGATTCATGATTCTGCTATTCTTTCCTCACTCTCATTCTTCTTTATACCGTGTGTAGGACTTCAAGCACACCTTCGCCCTCGTGACCATCGTGGTACAAAGCCGAAGATACGTCTTAATATGTAGAGTTATACGAGTTAATATTTAGATCTCATCTTAAATGTCAAATTTGTCACATTTTTCTCTTCTGCGCCTGACGAGTATTTTTACATGGCGTGGCGTATGAAGTAGAGTTTGGTTACATGAACGGTGACGTCTAGCTAAAGAAAATAAAGAAAACTGGAGGAAGTTGAAGGTTTTAAATTTCATGCCCCTAGGATTCACAAGAAATTTACTATCACATAAGATTCTAACTGAAAAGTATATATAGTAGTTTTACGGTCGTTTAAAACATATATCTGTTGACAATTCATATTTTCAGTAATCATTTTTTGTACTTTACCTTTAAAACTATGTGTATTTGATATAATATAGAGGCTGTTGGGTATTTTAAATCGCACTACACTCTCCGTTAGTCTTAAAATTCGAAGGAATGTTTCATGAATTTCTAAAATTCTAATGATGCCTTTAATACTTTCTTTACGCCTATATATTTTTTATTTACAGTGTTTGCGTTTTTATACCCATTCATAAACGCTCAACCAATTTCGCAAATTCTTAAATTCTATTCATTGATTTCAACTTCATGCCACTCAGAAGTTCTACGTCCTCTTCCCCATTTTCCGCAAAATGACGGTGAAGATGCAGCGCTGTAAAAAAGAAATGAATTCATCACAGTGTGGACGTAAATAGAATGCCGAGAAAGAAACGTTCTTCTCGGGAAGATGAGGTCGGCTTCCTTTTCCTTCTTTGCTTGTTCCCTGCGTCAAAGCTTCTTAAACTTTTTCATTGCCGAATCTTTAATTTTTTTATTCTCACTGAATAAGTCTCATACATTTTGTAATGGCTCTTCTTATTAAAATAAAAGACAATAATGCACAATTGCTCATAATACGCTTATTAGGCAAAATTTATTTTCTTACATGTTGCTATATTGTGGACGCTTTGTTCCTATTACTAATTAGGCCTTCTTAATCTGTGATAGTATTATTTTGGGGTACAATGACATGTTCATTCTCTCCGCAATACTTTTCGTTTGTTTCCAAGATCTCCTATATCTGCACATTTTGGACATACTGCTTGGATTCTTTCATAGTAACGGGTTCTGAAATCTTAGACTAAATTTGCTATTGGAGTTTTGCTAGGCAAAGTTTGTAAAATTTGTTTCTTCGTTCGTTTTATGTAGCTTCTTTCTGCCTAGCAGTTATTCGAATCTTTCGTTTTATCTAATTTCAAACCTTCCGTTCGTTGAAATATAAAGATTAAAGGGGAATAAGATAAGATGGGTGCGACTGTCTGCTGCATGCACAACGTGTTAGGATCCGTTTGATTTCCATCCTCTAGATTGCGTCAATTTCATTCTGAATATTTACTACCCTCACTAATGAAAGATGCCAGGTTTCGAAAGCACAATATTACATATACTGCGCCTCCTTATTTAAAGCCCTTCAATAAGTTCATGTTTTATGGTCAACACGTCCGTGTTTTTGAGATTCGACACCTTTTTTGGTAGCATCTGCTACCGAATCCTGCACGGGGAATCAAATATCAACCCGTTTAGGTGAAATACTATTTGTGTGTTAGCTTAGTCCAGGCACGTTCAACCGCGCCTACACGAGCTACTTGCCCGCCTGACGAGCCCGGCGCTACGAGCTCTAGTAAGCTTGTTACTTTGCTGGCGACCTTGCCATGCCTGGCTTAGTCAATGGCATAATCCTGACTTTCCATAACTACGATTTTGAACCTCCAGTTGTAATTGGTATTGCATTTGCATGCGTAGATTAAGTTAAGGTGAAAAAATATGCAAATTTAATTTCTTTATTCATTTCGACTACTCACACTCAATTAGGTCTTTTCTAAAACCAATATTAATTTTCAGAGCCACTAAAAGAAACATTTTTCTTTTAATTCAAATCATCTGTTGTCAGGAAATTTACGGTGTAATGTTGATTTTCAATATTATGCGTTTCTACTGTTCTTTTCCTTCTTAGGTCTTAAACATTTGGCTTAGATTTGAAAAAAGACTAAACAGAGTAAATTTGTGTATGTTCAGATTTTAAAAAATGTCTTGCCCGTATTGCATTTTACGCGCTATGTATAGCGCATTAACCATTGTTTTCGAAATGTACTTCTAATCCACAAAAATTGTTCATTTCAATGACTGTCTTCAATTTATTTACTTTGCGTTCTTGTCATCATTCGCTAGTTAAAATCAGGATTACGTAATTCAATTCATTACTTCAAATATATTTCATGCAGTTTTACTTTCTTGGCTTACTTCTAAGAAGAAGAAAAAGGATTTGTGCGCCGGATTGTGCGCCGTTTGTGCACATTTGTGCAATTGTGCGCCGGATAACGAAAAGTTTAGACAGAAAAAAGCTTATTGCCAGGTTCTGGTAAAGAAAAATTGGATAAATCTTGTTCCTGCAAAGTACTTCCACTAACACCTTGTATGGTCGAAATCCATGTTTTCTGAGTCCTTGAGATCGAAAAATCGATAGACGACTTAACTAACGAAACTAATGGCTAAACCGTAAGAAGGATTTTCTCCAAAAGTGATATTTCCAGATCGATAAGACTAAAGTCGTGGTCCCTTCATGCTCTCCGTCCGCCTCGGGTCTGTCTTTCTGTAGTCAATATTAGCGCCAAAAATAGTGAGCTTATTTTATCCAAAAATAGTGAGCTTATTTTATCCAAAATTAATATCTCTCAATCGAGTTGAAGGGACTCAATGCCCTCTGAGATTAAAAAGGACGTTTTGATTTTGGGGGCACTTTAAATTGTCTTAACATTTTCAAACTTTTCTCGGAAATGGCTCAAATTTATTTTATTAAGATTTGTTTTCGGATAGCGTAAAGACGCTTAAAAACTGTGCAAGTCTGCTTTTCGTTAAAATTCCTAATTATTCGAAAACTGCAACAGTTCATAAATGTTGTCGACATCTTCCAAGAACTACAATAAAGATTTCAGGTTATTCAATAAAATCTGTTTGAAAGACAGATCTTGAAATAAAGTGCAGTGCAATTTTTCAAAACTGTGAGTAGTTTTCGCGTGAAGCTGCATGAAATATAGGTTGTTTCTGAAAAGGTTTAAACAATTATTTTCTCAATAATGACTCCAAATTTGTTCTTTAAATTATCTCGTCATGTTTGTCAAAGAGCGGTAAAAATGTGGTGCCATTTTTATTCCCTGTATTTTCGAAAATAATAAAAAATTGCAAAAATATTAACACTGCAAAACTAAATATTTGAAGATATAGATTTTCATGTTAAAATTTGCTCTGAAAATTCAGATTTTTAAAAAAGGTAATATACATTTTTGTTAATAAAGCGAGTAGTTTTTGAACAATTTCTTCTTGAATTAACACAATTTATAAAGAAGATATTTTCTCAAAACCGCTTAAAATTTTCGAATTGAAAAGGTTAAAAGGACGGCACAGGCATCTCTTCTGCGTTAAACTCACTGAATTTTAGAAAATTGCAAAAGTTAAAAATAACGCGAGAAAGTGTGTGATGTTTAGCACCACTAGCATAAAATAGAATTAGTTTACAACGTATTGTGAATTATATTTTATATAACACGATATAATTTGTTCCCCTACAAATCTTTCGGGACTCTGCATTTCATATCAGTCACTAATTACACAGGCACACAAAAAAAAAGTTGTCTGACTGAAATACTTGAAGCATGTTTATGTATGTATTTCAACTAGCTGAATCTGAATTTGAAGACAGAATTCCATCACCACCCTCCATTCTTTTAAATCGTGAAAAAACACCCTGAGATTGTATTGTTTTGTTCTGTTCTGGGGGCTGTTCTCAAACCCAAAGAATTAACACATGTTTCTCTATGTATGCCGACACGCGGAATTCGAAACTGTAGCCAGAATTGCGCCACCACCCTCTAGTTTCTTTAATCGCAAAAAACACCCTCAAATTTACTATCTACAATTTCTCAGTAGTTTTCCGTGATTTAAAAATATTGGAATATTGTGGCACAATTGTGACTTCAGATTCGAATTTAGTCCGTCGATATACATAGAGAAACATGTGTCATGTCTTTGCGTCTGACAACTTTTTTTGTTTGTGTCCCTGGGTTTTTTCCTATTGTTTACTCTTTAGTCGGGCTTGATTTTGGGGGTTCAATTGTAATGTTATACTTTTAAATTCCAGATAATTCATTGTCAATGCGTGAATACACATCTAGTGACTGGTGTTGAAGCAAAAAGTGTACAAGCAGTCAAAGACTTTTTTCCTCTCTTTCCCCCTCTTTCCCCCCTCTTTCCCCCCTCTTTCCCCCTCTTTCCCCTCTCTTTCCCCCTCTCTTTCCCCCCTCTTTTCCCCTCTCTTTCCCCCCTCTTTTCCCCCTCTTTCCTCCCTCTTTCCCCCCTTTCTTCCCCTCTTTCCCTCCCACTTTCCGCCCTCTTCCCCCACTTTGCCCCTCTTTCCCCCTTTCTTCTCTCTTTCCCCCTCTTTCCCCCTCCTTCCCCCCTCTTCCCCCCTCTTTCCCCCTTCCCCCCTCTTCTCATCCCTTTCCCCCTCCCTCCCCCCTCTTTTCCCCTTCTTTCCCCCTATTCCCCCTCTCTCCGTCTTGTCCCCCTCTTTTTCCCCTTTCTGTCTCCTTTCGTCTCTCCATCTGCAAGAGGGCGTTCGTGCACTGGGCTTAGCGCCGCTCCGCCGGACGCGAGTGCGTGCTGCGGGGAGCGACGGAGCCGACGCGTCGCGACGCGACGCCGTTCCGCGGTTTGCAATTTGCGGACATGGCCGCCGGCCGGCGCTCGGCCCCACGCGGATTTAGACGCAACGACGCACGACCACATTTCGTTGCAGGGCCCTCGCCGCGTTTCCCAGCCCCAGTCGCCGTCGTCGCAGAGCTCTCGACCCTTCTACACCACCCTGGCTTCCCAGATCCTTTCGTGCGTCTGCTATGTTCCTCCATGTTGCCTCCGCTCTCGTCTTCTCAACACTTTATGTAGTTTTCCGTTTTCTTGATCAATACCATGTGAATGCCATAGCAATACCCTAGTGAACGGGTCACCGATCTCGCGCGATCTTTCCTTCTTCTTCCATTTCCTAGCCTCACAACTTACCTACATACACTTACACTTGCATGCACTACACTACCACACCTAGGGCAGTGCCCCGCTGGACGAGGTACCTGGTTGAAAAAAACTCTAACCGACGGGCAGGTTGGCGCTGGAGATCACCATCCAGCGGGGAAAGATATCGCCACCTCGCGAGGTAAAACACATGAACATGCTAACGCGAACAATTACCTTAGCAGTTGACGCACTCGGAATTACTTATCATTCTCTTGCCTTTAATAGACAGCATTGGCTTTCCTCTCGACCGCCTTCTCTATCGATGTCTGCCTTCATTCTCGCCTCCTGTTCTACTCTTTAATGACCAACGATACCTCTCTATCAGATCTACTTCCTCCACCATCGCCACTTACCTTAACATATTCACCCCTATCTCCTTTTATCACTCTGACCGGGAGGTCCTAGGATCGAGTCCTGACGGCGGCAAGATTTACGACACTAGCTTTTCAGCTAGGTCGAATTCAGTTGCTTCCTGGAGGAGAATTCTAGCGGCCAGCTGCTCTGATCGGTAGTTTTCCGTGGTTTCTCCGATCAACACCAGGCGAATGCCGGAGCAGTACCCTACCAAACGGGCCACGTACCGCGCGCGATCTTTCCTTCCTCTTCCTTGTCCTGTCCTCTCCACCTTACACACACACACACACACACTAACATGCACTACACTACCATATATTCCGGGAGACCGGTCGGGAGCTTAGAGCTTGTCCCGGGTGGGGCGGTGCCTTGTTGGTGGGAGTCCTGGTTAGGGGGAAACACTACTAGCCGACGGTAGGTCGGCTCCGGATCTCGCCAGCCAGCGGGAGAAGATCACCGCCATCTGCCGAGAAAAGATCATGCTCTACACTAACAGGACTAATGACCAAAGCAGTTGACGCGCCCGGAAACACGAAAAAAACAAACGAAACCAATCCTTTTATCATATCCGTCACTACTGTATCTCAACACTTCTGCCGCATTCGCCGCCTCCGCATTCGCCGCTTCCAACCTCGAGGCATGAGCTTTCTTGACGTCCCGAGATATCTACATTTCTCCGCGCCTTCGTCGTACTCAGTTTCCTTCCAAGCGGATCGCGTCATCCTAATACCGAGTTTATTCCGTTCAGCCGCTGCTGAGCCCTCTGGTCCTTTTTCAAGAGACGTGATGCGAAACAATGGCGCAAGTCGAGTTTGGGACGTCATTTCTCCTTTCAGGGCTTTTCTTATTTCTTTTATGTCCTTAAAAGCGCTGACTGAATGCTGTAACATGCAACTAAAAGAAAATGTACGATGTTAACTTTCGTTCGTTGTTTTAATGTTTTCAATATTTGTTCAGATGTATCGTTAGAAACTTGCACGTGGACATCGACGAAAGCCAAAGCAAATTAATAGTCACCATTACTTTACAGATCATATTATGTGCTATGCCCTTCTTCACTTATCCAGACTTTTCCCACCATAAAAGGTTTTGTCTTATAGTGCTTTCTTTGAGTTATTTTGCTTCTTCTTGTGACCAAGGATATAAATTCGCGTGTGGTCAAAGCATGTGTTCCGATCATATGTTGTCATCTTACATTTACTGTCTTGCAAATATGTTGCTGAGGTCCTTCTGAAATGCTGATACCAAGCTAATATTCTAAACCAATTCACTACCTATGACTGTGTCTAATATATGGCTCATGCACATCCCTTGGTCAATATATGAATAACCAGGAGCGGCTTAAACAGTTTTAATTAACTTATCTAAAGAGCTAATATTGTGAACTGAGTTCAGTCAGATTTGTATGATCGGAGCTTCTTTATAAATCATTTGCAAAAGAAGCTTCCTCATTTCTTCATTGATATTTTGATCTTTTTATTCAATACTTACTTCGATCATTCAAATATAGTACTTTATAACATGTTTGATTCATTTGGGGATAAAATACACGGCGTTATTTTCATTTAAATAATTAAAATTTTGACATCAAATTATTTGATTATAAATCAGCAATTCGAATTAAACATAAAGTGTTAATATTAATTAATTTAGAGAGCTCAAAGGATCTCATTTATCATTCCACTTATCAAATGATGCAAATTACTGAATGGGGTTAATTAGCAACTTAGTAACTGGCCATTATACTTTCCAATTACTATCACCAACTTGCGTACAAAGAAGTATCACCACATAACCAGTAATTTCTCCAGGAATATCATAAAATTATGACATGAAATAAAAGGCTTTCCAGCAGCAGCTACAAAAAAAAACGTCCCACTTGTGTAGCACTCGCCGCAACCGGAATATCATTTGTCTCCGTCCGGCCATCTATGAGTTCCGCAGCTGGGCGATCTCCGAGGGGCCCTGAGGTCTGAGCCGCAGCCCTAACTCAGATTTCCCGCGTGGCGAATTTGCGCGTGTGAGCTGGGAGCCTTTCAATCACAGCGCCTTTGCTCGCCGTCTCTCCCACCCCTGATACATTTGTCTCCGGACTAGATCTCCCTTCGTCGCATCCCCCGGCCCAGCAGTGACCCCGGCATCTGAACCAGTTCCCGCGCCCGCCCCACGTCCGCCCCGCGTCCGCCCCGCGTCCGCCCCGCGTCCGCCCCGCGTCCGCCCCGCGTCCGCCCCGCGTCCGCCCCGCGTCCGCCCCGCGTCCGCCCCGCGGCCGCCCCGCGTCCGCCCCGCGTCCGCCCCGCGTCCGCCCCGCGTCCGCCCCGCGTCCGCCCCGCGTCCGCCCCGCGTCCGCCCCGCGTCCGCCCCGCGTCCGCCCCGCGTCCGCCCCGCGTCCGCCCCGCGTCCGCCCCGCGTCCGCCCCGCGTCCGCCCCGCGTCCGCCCCGCGTCCGCCCCGCGTCCGCCCCGCGTC